>CAVMKG010000729.1:0-35595 GCA_963682025.1 Cordilura impudica
CTAGCTGGGCAAGTAGTTGCGATCTGGGGGTCAATCCGACCAAAGCGGAACTTGTTCTTTTCACGAGGAAGTATAAGATAACTTCCTTTGATCCTATTTCTCTTGACGGTACTGAAATCGCCTTCTCTGATGGAGCCATGTATCATGGCGTATTCCTGGACAGGAAGCTGAACTGCAGACAGAACTTGGAGGAAAGGGCAAAGAAGGCGACTATAGCTTTATACTCCTGCAAAAAGGCCATTGGTAAGCGGCCCAATACTGCTGTACGGGGTCATCGTTTGGTGGCCTGCTCTACAGAAGACCTCCAATACCAACCTTCTTGCAAGGGTACAGACATGTGTATCACTGGTGCCCTTCGTACTACACCGATGGATGCCTTGAACATCCTCTTACACGTAATACCGTTGGACATATTAGGAAAGCAGTCGGCGGCCTCATCGGCTATGCGACTAAGAAGCACAATACAATGGCGTGGTCATAATTGTGGCCATGGAGTGATCCTTACTAATAGGAACTAACCACTGAACGTGGATTATACTGCTCCGAGGAGTGTATTCGAGCGACACTACAACACTCTAATACCGACCAGGAAATCTTGGTCAGGGAGGATTCCAGGTAGCAGGCGTTCCATAAATTTCTATACTGACGGATCGAAATTGTGTAGTCAAGTTGATTTCGGAGTCTATTCAAAGGAGCTTGGACTAGATCTGGCTCGCAGGTTGCCAGATCACTGCAGTGTTTATCAGGCAGAGGTACTGGCAGAGTCTAAGTGTGCTTTTCCTTTGGATTAGCAGCCACTTCTAACCTAACCTAACCTATACTATTTTTAAGTATTTTCAATAATATTTATTAACTTTTAATTGTTTTGTTTCCTTTTCACTGAATACAAGAAGAAATAAATATTACAACATTTTAAAATGTAAAATTGGCATACGTTGCACAGAATTTAAATAAAATTTCTGAAAAAAATATTAGAAATTAAATTCTAAATTAAGAGGTATCAAAAAATTCTGTTCAATTATGGCATCATATTTTTCATTCTGGGAGTCTATTACCATCCAGCTAGGTGTACCCATACAATTGAGTTCTTTTGGAAAAAGTGTTACTACATGATACAATACCTCATTAATTCCGTTTAGGGTTCGATACTTGAGACGTTGTTTAAGTTTCTGTTCTGAGTAATTTTCTATTAGTACATCCCGTTTAACAATAGTAGTTGTTGAGCTTGTATCTATAAGGCATTTAATTCTCTGTCTACCTATAGTTATTGTTATTATGGGCAATTTAAATCTGGAGGCATTGTCAAAAAATTTACCCCATTTTCCTCAACATTACCAATGTCCATCATATTGCTGGCATTAGATATACTTGAAACAGACTAGACTCCTCCTCTGGTCCGTGCTCATATATGAAGAGCGAGTTTGGTTAAATTTATTTCCATCCTCATTATTTTTCCACCTATTGTTGTTGTTATCAGTTCTGTATCTTGTATAATTTTGTCCTGAATTGTTTTCATGATTGTTACTAGTATTTGTGTTATTATAATTACTTTTGTTATTATTATCAATTCCATATCTCGTAAAATTTTGTGCTGAACTGCCTTTATAATTATTTTTGCTATCATTATGACCTTTGTAACCATTACACAGTACAACGCATGATTTTGGGACTCAATTATGACAATTGCACCTCAAAGTTGTCCCAAAAATAAGAACTTCCGCATCATTCGTTTTGTCAAGTTGGCTGCCATTATAATTTAATGGTCATACGAATTTTTTTGCTCAAGGTGGATTACTATCACTTTTTGTATATTTTAGTACGGTTATAACTCGGTAACCGTACAGAATATATCTTTTGTGTTTGAAACAAAGTTGTAGATATTGAATAGGAGATAAAAAAGCGGAACAAACCTACCCGAAAAAGTGTATCCAGTGCCCTAAAAATCCCAAAAATGCTCTGAGTGGACCGATTATATGAAAATTAATGAAAGCGAATCTTTCACAAATATGTTTTCGAACCACCTATGTGCATGGGACGCATTGAAACAAGCCATCGAAGGAGTTTTAGGAAAGAACCGTGTACAGCGAGACGACATACAGACTCGAGTGGACAAGTTGTTGTATTATGTTGAAAAAATCAATGCATCCATTACGTTAAAATTACATTTCCTGCATTTCCAGCTTGACACACTTTTGGCAAAATTACCTCAGGAATCGGACGAACAAGGACAGAGGTTCCACCAGGTTATCATGCCAATGGAAAAGCGATTCAAAGGCAAAAAATTAAATTAGATGCATTGCTTGCGGAGGTTTGTTGGTGGAGTTCTAAAATTATGCAGTTTGAAGATGAAAGCACCGAAGATAAAGATGACACTGAAATTGGTGGACACACTGAAGAAAACATGCCATTGAATATTATGTCTAACTCGGATGATGATGCACGCTCAGACCATGAATATGAACAGCCTACGAAGAAAACAAGATCATCAGATACAAGCGTCAACTTCAGCGTGGATGGATATTGACAATAATTGAAAATGTTCTAAATTTTTGTTTCCATGCATAGATAACAAATAAAAATCTCATATTTTCTGTGTAAGAATCGGAATTTTTATTTTCATGCAAAATAAAGTTTATAAAGAAAAAAAAAACAGCATATTTGTGGATTTGTAATCCAGTTATATAGCAAAATAAAGTAAAAATGGGGAAAAAGGGGAGGAAATTGGTATTTTTGCGATTTTTAAGGCACTGGATGTACTTCTTTCGGGTAGGTTTGTTCCGCTTTTTTTTCCCCATTCAATATCTACAACTTTGTTTGAGACACAAAAGAGATATTGTAGTTATTTAGCAAAAAAGTTGAAAATGGAAAGAAATGGGGGGGGGGGGGGAAATGGGTAGTGTTATGATTTTTAAGGCACTGGATGCACTTTTTTCGGATAGGTTTGTTCCGATTTTCTTTTCTCCCATTCAATATCTACAACTTTGTTTGAGACACAAAAGAGATATTGCAGTTATTTAGCAAAAAAGTTGAAAATGGAAAGAAATGGGGGGGGGGGGGGGGAAATGGGTAGTGTTATGATTTTTAAGGCACTGGATGCACTTTTTTCGGGTATGTTTGTTCCGATTTTTTTTTTCTCCTATTCAATATCTACAACTTTGTTTCAGACACAAAAGATATATTCCGTATGGTTACCGAGTTATAGCCGTGTTAAAATATACAAAAAGTGATAAAAATCTACCTTGAGTAAAAAAATTCGTGTGGCCATTAAATTACAATGGAAGCCAACTTGGCAAAACCAATGATGCAGAAGTTCGTATTTTTCGGACTACTTTCAGTTGCAATTCTCAGAATTGAGTCCCAAATCAATGAGCTGAAAAATGTTGTACTGTGTTATCAATTCCATATTTCGTATAATTTTGTCCTAGACTGTCTTTGTGAGTATAACTATTCCTTCTCTGTCTAAATTCTATAGCCCTTCTATCATTCAGTAACTTAGTTATAATATTTAGTTATAGTATCCTAAAGGGTTATCTGAAATGTGAGCTCTCACATTTCAGTCTATTTTTTCTGAAAGTAAATCTACCATATCCCTATCAACATTAGATGGCTCATATATGTCTGTTTTTCTTATATCGACCTGATAAATTCATTTATTTCGTATTTAGATCTTTAAAATATATCAAATAATTCACTTTAATTATTAACCTTTACCTGTCTGGCAAAGTTGTATATTTCTGCATACGTCTTCTTTGGCTGTCTTATTTGATGAGGAGTTTTTGCTTAATCTGCTCCCAAGTTGCCCCTTCATTGAGCTCTGACAGCTCTTCCCGCTTCTCCTGTGAGTTTCTCGTGAATGGTGATTTTGAGATCATAGTCCAAAAGTGCTTCATTTCCGGCACATAAAATTATTGTTGATTCAACTTATCTCATGAAGGACCCTGCATTACGATTTTTGTCCAAAGGTTTTAGCCTTCTAAATTGTTCCAATATATATATATTGGTCTCAGTTGGAGCTGCCGTTGTTGTTCTTGTTGTAGGTGCTGTTGTTCTGGTTGCTGTTGTTGTAGTTTTTGTTGTTGTAGTTGCTGTTGTTGTTCATGTTGTAATTAATGTTGCTGTAGCTGCTGCTGTTGTTCTTGTTGTAAGTGCTGTTGCTGTAGATTTTGCTATTGTTCTGCAATTTTCTTCTCTAGTTGTCGCAGCACCCTTCAAATTCGTAGATTTTTTGCTGCATTTCCTCCATATTTTCATGTTTTAACTGTATTTTTGTCGAAAATATTTTTTCGGTTCAGAACCGACAATAGTTTATCATTAATATTTTCTCGTTTCAACAAAACACTGTTTTTAATTTGAGAGTTATTAAATCAGTTGTTTTTTTATTTGGCACTTCGGCAATTTCTAAAATTCTGCTGTATTTATTTTATTTTATTTTAAAGTTTTTAGTAATTAAACTTATATTTTTTTTTTTTTGTATTTCACTGTTTTTAACCAGTTATATTTTATGTTGTACTAGTAAAATTTGTCAAATTTTAGTATATAAACTTATTTTTTTTTTTTTTTTGTATTTCACTGTTTTTTTTATCAGTTGTATTTTATTTTGTACTAGTAAAATTTGTCAAATTTTAGTGAATTCAAATTTTAAATTTTATAACAATTAAATTTTTTTTCTATTTCACCGTTTTTAATTCGAAAGTTATTAAATTGAAGATGTAATATTTTATTTGACCTGTCGTTTGTTAATTAAAAAATTTATTTAATCGAGCTCCTCAGGGATTTATCTAAAACATATGCATACATATAAACGAACATTATTATAACAAAAATTAAATCACAAAACAACAAAAATTCTCACATTAAATATTATCACAAAATTCTTAAAACTATTGTGTCTCCACCATCGTCAGTTATTGCACTCACTTTTAGTTATTAAATTAGTTGTATTTTTTTTTGTACTTGTAAAATTTTTAAAATTTTGGTGTATTTATATTGTAAATATTATTTTTTATTTATTTATTAGGTCAATGGAATAAATCCTTACAGACCTGTATAAATGATATAATTACATATGTACATACATTGAAACAATTAAATGATTTAAAAATAAAAACAAATAGTTAGGAATTTAAGAAAATAATGATATTATGCTTAATTACATCAGTGTTCAACGAAAAATCAATTAATTGATAAAGGTTATTATAAACACAACAAATTCTTCTAAAAGGATCAGCTAGAGCATAGTTGGTTTGAAAAGATTTAACAAAGAGTGGTTGGAAATGGCGTGATACTCGTTGAGGAACATTAAAAGTTATATTGTTGACAAGAAAGTCAGAACAGATTTCACCATTAATTAGGTTGATCATAAATGTTACTTTTAGCATAGTCCTACGGCTTTCCAAAGTAGGTAATTTTATTAATTTAAGTCGATCAACGTATGAAGGTAGATTAATTGCAGAATTCCAAGGTAAGCCACGTAAGCAAAAGAGTAGAAATTGTTTCTGTACAGACTCGATTCGTTGAATATGAATGTTATAGAATGGATCCCATATTATTGACCCATATTCTAAAATAGGCCTTACAAGAGATGTAAAAAGTTGTTTGGTTATGTAAGGATCAATAAATTCTTTTGCCCATCTTTTAATAAAGGCGAGTGTACCTCTAGCTTTATTAACTGTCATGGTGACGTGAGATACAAAGTTTAATTTAGGATCAAGTAGAATCCCTAAATCCAGAAAAGTATCAACATGTTCAAGCTGATAGCCGCCTAAAAAGTAGTTAGCAGGAAAAACATTATTTCTAGAAAAACGCATACATTTACATTTTTTCAAATTTAGTTCCATTAGGTTACGGTTACACCACGAAAAGAAATTGTTGAGATCTGATTGAAGAT
The DNA here is from genome assembly GCA_963682025.1 of Cordilura impudica. NCBI lineage: Eukaryota > Metazoa > Arthropoda > Insecta > Diptera > Scathophagidae > Cordilura > Cordilura impudica. The sequence continues at coordinate 5,888 of CAVMKG010000729.1, forward strand.
GAATATGATCATTATGTTGACAGTAACTTAAAAAAATTTTAACATCATCAGCGTACATTAAAACGTGGCAAAAATTTATCACTTTTGGAAGATCATTGATGAAAAGTGAGAAAAGAATTGGTCCAAGATGGCTGCCTTGAGGAACACCAGAAGTCACAGTAATATCTTTAGATGACATATTATTATACATTACACGTTGTGTTCTCTCAGAAAGATATGATTTTATCCATTTAAGGCTTAATGGTGTTAAACCTAATAAATCCAATTTGATCAGTAGAAGGTTATGGTTTACTTTATCGAAAGCCTTACTAAAATCGGTGTATACTGCATCCGTTTGTTTTTTCTTGACGAAACCATCGTTAATTATTGTCGTAAAATGAAGCACGTTTGTAACGGTAGAGCATCCTTTCCGAAATCCGTGTTGAAATGGTGACAAAATTGACGATGAGTGATAGCACAAAAAATCTGTAATAAATTTCTCGAAAAGCTTAGGGATTGCACTAAGTTTAGCAATACCACGGTAATTAGAAACATCCGACCTATTTCCAGATTTAAATAATGGAATGATGTAAGAAGCTCTCCAAAATTTTGGAAAATAACCGTTTCTTATTGAAGCATTAAACAACAGAGTCAGTGGTGTTGCCAAGGAAGTAGCACAATAATTGAGTATAGAACTAGGTACTCCATCAGGTCCATGAGTAAATGAAACTTTAAGTTTCTTCAGGCTATTGACAAGTTCTGCCTTATCAATTAGGGGAAAAGATATAGCTTGATTTGTGTTTATTGGATATGAATAGCTGTTGGAACAATATTGAGCAACAGAATATGTACTAGCAAAAAAATCTGCAAACATGTTACTTATTATAGTATCATCACTAGATTCGACATCGTTAAATTTCATTACAGATGGATAACCAGTAGTTTTTCTTTTTGAATTAACAAAGTTGTAAAATGCTTTAGGATCACGATTGAAATCTTCCTTCATTTTGTTAAGATAGTTTTTGTATAAATAATTGTTAAGAATATTATATTCGGCACGATGAATGGAGTATTTTTCAAAAAATACAAGAGAACCAAAAATTTTATACTTTTTATAATACTTGTTCTTCAAATTTTTTAATCTTGATAGTTGTTTTGAGTTCCAAGGCGGGCCAGTTCGTTTGTAGACAGAACGCTTTGGGATGCATTCATCCATAAAAGAATACATAGTACTATAAAAGACCTCCACCATTAAATCAATAGAAGTATGGCACAACAAATCATTCCAATTAGTGTTAGAAATTAAATCAATCAATTTGCTATAGTTGGTTTGTTTAAAACAAAAAACTTTATCTTTATTAATACTATTGGATCCACCAAAAGTAGGCAAAACACAGCTAATTTCAATAGTTGGATGAAAGCGATCTTCCGGCAAGGTGATAGGATCAGAGCGAGTAATTATACAATCTTCTGGATTATTTGTAAATACCAGATCTAGGAGTTTACCGTATTCATTAAATACGCCATTCATCTGGTAAAGACTAAGATCCACTATCTCATTCAATATTAAATCATCACAGTTATTAGATTTAATTGGAATAAAATCCGGAGCATCAGGCGAATTTTTCCATATTATAGATGGTAAATTAAAATCTCCAACAACAAAAATTAAATCCTCAGGTTTAGCACGTTGAGCAACTGATTTGATGGCCTGAACGTGTTCAAGGTATATTTCTTCGGGAGAATTAGGAGGTATATACGAACAGGTTATGAAAATGATTTTATAATTAAGCTTTATCATTACACTGACAAACTCAATATTTGGAGAAGATTCTGATTGAAGAGATTCGGAAGCAAACAGGCATGATACAGCAATTAAAACACCACCACCATTACGATCGTTTCTGTTATATCTATATATTTGATAATTGTTACATAGTAACTCAGAATTAAAAACATTATCTTTCAGCCATGTCTCAGTAAAGATGATAACATGAAAATTAAAATCGTAACTATTAACTAGTAGATTAGACATTTTAGTATTTAAACCACGAACATTCTGATAGTTTTATTGGGGATATAGATTTTTAAAATAACTGGCAGCACTTTTTGTTTATTAGGAATTGTTATTGTTGTTGTTTGGTTTTGCTATTGTTTTTTTTGTGTTTTCTTTTTATGCTATGTTCTATTGAGTAAATGTTATTTCTGTTAAGTATATTTTGTTGTTGTAAAATGTTTCGTATTTATTGGCTTATTGTTAGTAATTTTATGTAGGAACTGTTATTGTTGTTTTTTTAAAATAAGAATATAGCACTTGTTTTAAGTTATTTGAAATATTGCTGTTGTGTTTTTTTATATTTTCTTTTTGTAAGTGTTCTATTGAGTAAGTGTAATTTCTGTTTAGTGTATTTTATTGTTGTAAAATGTTATGAATTTGACAATTTGTTTATTGTTGGTAATTTCGTGTATTGAAGAAAGAAATTTTTTTTATAAAACAAATATTTAAAAATTGCGGCCTTTAAAATAAGCTTTTTAAATTGATTTTTTTTTTGACAAACCAGAAATAATTACACGGATTTTTAAGCATTAAACACAAAATTATAAATTCTTTAATACAAAAGTTGTTGACGAAAAACACGGAGCACAATTCAAGATAAACTGTCTTACACGAAGGTTGAGGTATCCTACATAATAATCAATTTTTCCTTTCTATTTCACAGTTTTTAGTTGTATTTTATTTTGTACTTTATTTAATATTAAAATTAATATTTATTTTCAATTTTAAAATTGAGTCGCGACCAAAATATTCTTTGGAATATTTCGCTTTTAGCGACTGGCCACTTAAGATTGACAAAAAAAACGAAATTTAGATTTTTAAGTTTTTATTTAAAAGAAACAAACCTTTTGGTTTGTGTTGAATCTTAAGACTTAATTATCAACTAACATTTATTTGAACTCGTAGCTTAAAACTATACAACAGGTACCATGAGAACAACAAAAGACAGATGCTTCAGTCTTTTTTTTTCGTATGCAATAAAATTCAAGGTATGAAGTTATTCATTATTTAACTTTGATTTCGTCACATAAGAACATGCTAAAAGTGTGGAAATAAAACCCGCGCGATTCTTCCTGAGGATGATTGTATCAATGATTGGTGGCCAGTTTCAATTACAAAATAATATCCTTAGATGTAATGTCTCATTTTTTTAATTTCCCATATAATTGCCAAGCTTTTCTTTTAAGTAACAGGGTAATTGCGCTGTGGTACCGAAAGGTGCGGCTGGCATAAGCAATTGCCTTTTCTCCGTCCTCGAATTCTTGAGTCAGTACAATGCCCAGGCCAACATCACTTGCATCTGTCTGTAATATAAAAGTTCGATTAAAATCAGAACATGTAAGAGCAGGTGCCTCAATTAATTTCCGCTTTACTTCTGCGAACGCCACCTGTTGTTATAATAATATATGCCAGGATATGCCAGCCGAATCCAGGATTAACAAAAAAAAAACTATTTGTTTTTTTTTATTTTCATGATAATGGTATTTATTTTAGCAAGGTACTTAAAAAAGATTTTCCGTATAAGTCACGATCGTTTAGTGGTTGCATCACTTTTTTTATCTTTATTTTTTTTCACAAAGTTCACTGACTTGTAAAAATAAATTTGCAATGGTGTTTGTAGTTGTTAAGAGAGCAGTTTGTATGTTTGTATTGATGTTTGTATAGTTTGGGTTATGCTCATTGTAAGTTTTTGTATTGTTGTTTTAATGTCGCTAATATCTGTCTGTCTTCACTGTTGAAACATCAGATCTTAGGCCTGTGATGTCAGATTTCGCTAGACAAACATTATTGATTATATCTGTTAACAAAAGTGACTCCTTAAAACGTTTGCTTCATTATCAATTTGATTCTCTTAGGCCTGTGACGTCAGATTTCACCAGATAGGCATTATTGTTTACATCTGGTAACGAAAGACTCCTTAAAATGTTTGGCCTCATTTTCTTTTGTATATTCCTTGTGCTATATATTTTTCAAAAACATGTAGGGAATATATTGATTTAGTATGTTTTTTTATAAATTTTTTAGTGGCATTTTAACACAATTTTTTCGCTTTCTATTGAATATAATTAATTAACAATAAGTCTTAAGATCTATTCATCGAACTGCAGTTAAAGAATACTGATATATTATTAATTATAACTGCAAGCAAAGAATGAATGGTTTAATAATTGTGCTATTATTATATATTGTGGTTAGAATTTTTATCAGAATTATAGAGAGTGGGTCTTAGTTCCAACTAATTCGATATAGGAAACAATCATAAACCAAATTTTAGCATTGTTATTAGTTTTTTGCCTGCAGATATGAACAAGTTCATATCAAATGGTATATTTATATATGGACTAGGTTGAAAAATGGCCGGATCCTGATCATATTTGATAAAAACACTTATTTTGGCGAAAACATATACACACTAAATTTGAGAGAAATCTATGCAATATTCTTGTTTTTTGATAGATTTAAGTAAAATCTGAAAGCAGCACACTAAATAGGACCAAGCTCTATATAATAATTTGGATTATATGGCATAGGGGTCATTTGTATGGGGACTAGTTTTAAACATGCACTGATCGTCACCAATTTCAACAGCTCTTCCTATGGTCGAGAAAAGCTTAAGTGTAAAATTTCAACAAAATGTATTCATTTTTTCGACCCGCAGTTTGATTACATAAACACACAGACACACAGACGGACGGACGGATGGACGGTCAGACATCGCTAAATCAACTTAGTGGCACAAACTCATCATACTCATGTTAGCGACAATATCTATGAGCTGAAGGGGTACTATGTCTTTCGTTCCGACAGAAGTAATAATCATCATACTCATGTTACCGACAATATCTATGAGCTGAAGGGGTACTGTGTCTTTCGTTCCGACAGAAGTAGTCATGTTGGTGGTATCGCAATTTATATAAAAAATAATATTTCATGTCAATTAAATTGTACACATAATATAGGTAATGACGTAGAATATGTTTTTGTAGACGTAACTTGTCGAGGTGATAAACTTCTTCTTGGATGTGTATACAGTCCACATAAACGGATAAAGTTTGACAATCTTATCACGAAGCTGGAGCTTTCATCAATGTCATGCTCCGAAGTCATTATATCAGGTGATTTTAATAACCATCTTTTCGATGACTCAAATCTTACCACTATAATGTCGATGTCTTACTTGTCAGCTGTCAACACAACGAGACCCACATACTTCACGTCAACCAATACCACTTTGCTTGATCTTTTCTTTACCAGTAATGAAAGTAAAGTCCTTCATTGTGATCAGTTAGCAGCACCAGCATTTTCGAAGCACGATCTACTCTTCTTATCATAAGATTTTGCAATAGAAACCCAGCCCCAAACATTTACTTATCGTATTTTAATAATATTGATATCTTGGCTTTGGGATATGATCTTTGCTCTACTCCATGGGATCAAATTTTCTATTTACCGACTGTTGGAGAGCAACTGTTTTTTCTTAATGTAAAATTTTAGGAATTTACAACAAACATGTCCTCAACAAAACGAAAACTATTAAAAATAGAGATAGACCTTGGTTCACAATGGAAACCCATATGCTAAAAGAACACCGTGATAATCTGTATCAGAAGTGGAAACGTTACAGGATATCAGAATATCACGACGGATATGAGATGGCTAGGAAAGCGGTTGTTTCCAAAATAAAGCATGATAAGTCTTCCTATTATTTTAATAAATTTAACACAGCTATTTGAAGTAAAAAAAAACCTTGAAACAAATACGCGTAATTGGAATAAATAAGACAATCAATCAATGAATGTTGACATTAATGCGCTAAATGAAGCTTTTGTAAATATTCCTCTACCAGCCGTAAATAACGTATTTTATGATGATTTTCCCTGTTATAATTTAAACATTCCCAAATTTAACTTTCAGTGTGTAGCACTAACAGTTAGTTGAAAGATTCAATGCTATTAAATCGATTGCAGTGGGCCTTGATAATATACACCCCAGATTTATAAAAATGATTTTACCTTGGATTGTCCATTTCATAATGTACTTGTTTAACTCCATAATCACTACTAGCATCTTTCCAATGGAGTGGACATGCCAAAATTATACCAATACCAAAAACGGGTAACGAATACCGCCCGATTGCAATTCTTCCATATCTCTCAAAAGTTTTCGAGCACCTTTTACAGAGCGTCAATCTGATTTCAGGCCACAACATAGCTTTATAACAGCTTTATCTGATGTAGTTGAGGAGTTAGGAAGTAACATGGATGATGGAAAAATATCTTTTTTGGTTTTATTGAACCACTCAAAGGCATTTGACACGGTGCACCACTCAATTTTATGCCTCAAACTGAAGAGTTTTTTTAACTTTTCTACATTAGCAGTTAGACCCATGTTTTCATATCTCACAAACAGATCCCAATCTGTTGCTATTGGTAGCTCCATCTCAAACTCACTGCAAGTTATAAGAGGGGTACCACAGTGTTCAATCCTTGGGCCACTATTTTATTCGATATATGCCAATGATCTTCCACAACAAATTAAATTCTCGAAGGTTCAGATGTACGCTGATGACATTCAGCTATATTTACCAAGGATTCAATTATTTCCAAAACTCAAGAACTAAATTATGATATCAAACGTATTCTAAATTGGGCAACGGAATATGGTCTACGACTTAATCCAAATAAATCTAAGTGTATTATAATAAAGAAGAAAGTAATGCATTTGGAGAATGAGATTAATGTCTTCCTTGGGGGCTCTAAAATTTACATCGTGGACTCTGTACGAAATCTCGGAGTTGTGTTTAATGGAACTCTGATTTGGTCATATCATACTAATTTATCCTGTGGCAGAATTTATAGTATGTTAAGAAGCTTATGGTTAACAGAGCACTTTACTCCACCGAAAATAAGATTGCTACTTCCTATAACATATCTTTTAGCAGCATTACTATATGCATATGAGGTTTTCACAGGTTGCAACTCTAGGGATAACAGAAAACTTACTGTAACTTTCAACAACATTGTTCGCTATATCTTTGGATTAAGAAAATTTGATCATTTATCCCAATACTCGTGTCATGTCTATCACATGTCATTTGACATTATATTTCTACATAAAATTATTATTACAAAGGTCCAAAATATCTTTTTGAACGATTAAATTTCGCAAGATCTTTCAGAGGGAATCAAATAATCCAATTTAAGTACCGGGACCTCTGAATGTCAATTTTTTATTCTAACTATGGAATCAGCTTCCTAATGCCATGCAAAATACAAACAACGCAATAGGGTTTAGAAAATTACTATACCAATACTTTAATTGATTTTATTTGATTTTTTTAATGTTTTTTAATTGTAATTTATAATATTTTAAATTTAGATTAAGAGTTACTGATATTAAATATATAGTGAATAACTTATCTGATTCCATTACTGTAATTTATAAGATACTGTGTCTTGTTGTAATGGAAAATCGCATTTAATAAATAAATACAAATCCAAATACAATACCCTGACAACATAGCAGTATAGAGTATAAAACCCATTTCCTTCTCGACATGGTCCAATTTGGATCTTCGTAACTCATACTGTTGAGCCACTATCTAAATGTAATATTTTGAATACAATCGTCCCAAACATGGTGCTCCAATCTGACCAGCAGCTATAGCAGTTTACATTGCCATGTATAAATTAAAATTGGTGTTTACCACATTAATTATATATTTTGTTTATCGTACTAAATTGTTCTTGCGAGTACACACTAATAAATTAAAAAAAAAAACATTAAACACTTCATTAACGTAATGAACACTTTTAATATAGAATTTTATGTTTAATATTTTACAACCACATTTTTTTTATTTAAAAACATTTTCGTGTGATATATTACTTTTAAATCTATTTTTACAAAGTTTGAATACACAACTCATTACCAAAACGTAAAGTTGTTCATCATATTTTTACTTTGCCGAAACCGCATACATTTTCACGGAAACAAAGCTTTTTGTAAATGTTTATTTATGTATATACATAGTTTTATAGAATATTAAACCATTTCTTCGCAAGAGTTCGCAATAATGTTTAGAGGTTTACAAACAAACTTCTACAAATGACCATAGCAAGCCAAAAGACTTTTTTCCTTCTTTTTTACGTTGTAATGAACAGTGGATAAAAGTTCGCAAATGAAGGGCATCAAGCAAATCTTCAACCACATGTTAAGTAAAATGTTAATTTTGGTTAATGACTAGAAGTTAAAAATATTTCATATTTGAATATTATTAATTTGAATTATTTCACATTTTGCAGTGATAAAAGTACATAGTCGCCATCTCAAACTTAATATATGTTTATTTAAAGTAATTACCGGAAACAAATTAAAGCTAAAAATTTAAAGATTCTATCAATATTAGGTAAGTAGTAAAGCGGTTTCATATGCAGAAATACTTGAAAATCAAAGTGAAATATATATCGGTGATATCTGCAAATAGAATATTTTTTTATACCCTATACCGGTATGTGGTCAGGGTATCACGAGTTTGTGCTGATGTTTGTAACTACCAAAAATATTTCACTTACGGGCAATTTACATGATACCACCCAGTCGTATAATTTTTCGACATAAAAATCCGATGGAGTTCATCGGATTGTTATAAAGTCGTACCGATATTATTTCTGCATACTTAGGCCATTAACATCATCACACTCAAATTTATGAAAACAGCTGTTTAGAATAACAAACAAATTTATTTTGAAATTTATATTTTATTTCCACTTTCTTTGTTTTTGTTTACCTTTTTTTTAATATCACAAAAAAAAAAAACATTTCTGCTCCGATGAAAATGTCAAGTTTGTAGAAATGTTTCTAAAAATGAAAAAAAAACCATCGGACTTCGAAACTAAAATCGTACAAACTGTCAATTTCATACATATGCTTTTTACAGGATACGACTTTTTTATAATACTCGAATTTTTGACAGGTGTTATTACAAAGTGTGATAGCGTAAACTGACCTTTAGACCCATTTTTTACTATACCGATCGACTCAGAATCACTTTCTGAGTCGATTTGGCGATGTCAGTCTGTCCTCCTGTGTGTACATGTACCTATTTTAATCAAATTATAGGTCACAAATATGAATATATTTTGATGAAATTTGGTATATGAGCATCTATCGGCTATATGACGAACGCCACTGAAATTGGTGAAAATCGGTGCATGCTCAGACCTAGTCCCCACACAAATGGCCACTATGCCATAACATTTAAATTTTCATAAAGATCTCATTCAAATTGGGTTTGTGTCTGTCTATTACATTCATTAATCGGTTGTGCAAAAATAAACCCTATAGGACAATTCTTAGTCATAGCCCCGATATAAAGCGGCTCCCCGATGTTCAATTACCCCTATCAAAGACAAAAATATTCCATTGATTTATCTCAAATTTGTTTTGAATTTGTTTTTGCAAAAAAATAAGTGACTTTACCAAACATGGTCCCGATCGGTCCATTTTTCGATCTAGTCCCCAGATCTACAGACAAAAAAAAATAATTGGTCGGTCTAGACCGACTATAATTTTCTTACTTGTTATATTATTATTGGAAAATAATTTTGATTTGATCATCGTAATCAGCACTGGAATATAATGACATTGATGTTCGACAATGTGCATACAATCATGCAAAAAATATTAAAAATTAAATGTTATAATGCTGGTTTGAAGTTAATTGTTAGTCCGTTCATTTTTATAACGTGCTTCACTGTGAAGTGGTGTAAATTTATTTAAATAAAAACTTATTTTCTGAAAGGAAGTAAGATAATGTTGCTTTTGCGAGTTATACACAAAAAAATGCAATAATATTTTTGTTTTAATATTAAAAAGAGCTTACTCTATACTTGAAGTTTCTATTTCAGTAAATAATTCAATTGCAGAATTTTGTAAGTATCATTGTTACAACTCAACATTTTAACAATAAATAACAAGTTTCTTATCTTAAAGGGTTTAACACCTTGATGTTATTTCTATGTTTCAGTTTTGATTAAAATGTTTGCTATCATTCAAGATATCACACGCGATATCGGAGCATGACATACACTTATGTAGTTTTGTCATTCAATTTTGCACATTTTTTAACAACTCCTACCTAAACAGAGTCTGATACAAGCTGCTTTTAGGATTTGCTTAAATAGTTTCCATAAAAAGCAAATGTAATGAAGACCGAATCGCTGACAGCATATTATGTTACAAATCAAAACAAGTGCGTATTACATTAATTTATGAGAAAACAATAAACTTTTAAAATACAATAAATAAACCGACATATTTTTTGCGGAGTAGTCGCTTTATACATTTAGAGTTTTGTTCGAATATTTGCTAATCGATTGAATTCCCAAACTTTTCAATACATTTTGACTGCAAGAAGAATAACATACACATGTTGGAATAAAGAAGAAACATTTGTGCAGGAAGTTACAGAGTTGTTTTTTTAATTGCTTTATAAATATTATTCATATGCATACAAAACTTATGCCCGTTTTCTCAATAGCCGATTATCTTTTATCCCAATGAGAAACTGCCGGTTAAAGAAATTTGATTTTCTCAATGTCACGTTTGCTTCTATTGTGTCGCAAAACTAACCGGCACTCATCTGCCAATTATTTATTTTTCGTACAGATAAATTCAATCAGCTGACTGCTGTTCATAATTTTTATATGGCAATACCTTGTATTTTTTGTAAAAAAAAAATATGAAATAGATTTTATAAAAAATGTTTAGTAGAGGAATAAACATTCATTTGATGGAGCAAGAACTCGAAGAACATGAGTTCCAAGTGATTGCTGAAAGAGTTTATCATGCCAGACCTAACTACCTGGCAGACATGGAAGAAAATGAATTTTGTAAAAGATTCCGGCTGTCAAAGGCAGCATTTAAAATTGTTCTTGATATGATCACTGACAAAATTTGCTCAATGACGGACAGAAATAAAGCTCTAACGCCCGAAATCAAACTTTTGCTAACATTACGATATTATGCCAGTGGCAATTTTCTTATAACGGCCGGAGATTTTTGTGGAGTAAGCGTACCTTCTGCTTCTCGAGCGGTAAAAGACGTCTCTGAAGCAATTGCAGCTTTCGCTAGAGATTTTATTAAATTTCATCAGCCACATACAGCTACTGTGGATGCATTTTTTCGAATTTCCAAATTTCCAAAGGTGGTTGGTACGATCGACTGTACACATGTACGAATTCAATCACCGGGAGGAGATTGTGGGGAAATATTCCGGAACCGAAAAGGATATTTTTCCTTTAATGTTCAGGCTGTATGTGATGCTAATTTAATATTCCAAGATTTGGTCTCAAGATGGCCTGGCTCAAGCCATGATAGCATGATTTTTAATAACAGCAGATTAAAATATCGTTTAGATAGTGGGGAATTCGGCCAACTTTACATTCTTGGTGATGGAGGTTACAAGGCATCCAGTTATATGTTGACACCTCTGCTTAATCCGACAACACGGCCACAAAAACTGTATAATGAGTCGCAGATTCGAACGCGAAATGTTGTAGAGAGATGTTTTGGAGTTTGGAAGCGTCGCTTCCCCGTATTATCTTTGGGAATTCGGTTAAAAGTATCAACTGCGATGAGTGTGATAATTGCATGTGGAGTTCTACACAATTTATGCATCTTTCAAAAAGATCCTTTGCCTCCTGAAATGCATACTAATCACCTCACAACCTTTTTTGATAATGAACCTATCGTTGCAGAGACGTCATCTAACGCCCGGACAATATTAATCAATAATAATTATTTTGCAAGGTGTGTACACAAATTCATTCATAAATTTTTATATTTTAGAGTTTCATTGTTTCCATTTCAGTCTTTAAATTCGATGGTTTGGTAGCTGGTGTAATAATCCAAAATTTCCGTTCAGCTATTCCCCCCTCAAAGCGATGACGTGAAGAACGAACCCATATGTTTTATTTTATTGTGTTTATTATATTATATTGCCTCAAATGCAAGGTCGTTCGAAGCTTATATTCACAGGTCACGCAGCCACTGGTCATTTTAAATACAGTATAAATAAAAATTTTTATAAATTTAAAAGTTTTGGTTATTATTCAGTCTTCAATTCAATATTTTATTAATAATAAGGTACATTAGTAAACTAAAATTTAAAATAAACAAAAAAAAACATCAGTTTTAAATTAAGATTCTGATGAGATCGGATAAATTCTACATCTATCTTTAAGTATTTATTTCTAATAAGAATAAAAACATCGATGGAAGAGGAAAAAATCGAATTACTTAAATTTGAATAGGCCTTTTATGAAGGTTAAAATATATGTATGTGAAAAATTTTATATATTTACAGCTTACATATACTTATGCCGGTTTTCTCAATGTATCGTCAAACTGCCTGTTACTTAACCAGGACATAAATTTATTGGACCGATAAACTGCCGGTTAACAATTTTGGTTTTCTCAATGTACTGACAAAAAACATTATTTTCAGTTGGTAATGCCTCTCAAAATAGATGGGAAAGTTGGGAACTCTGTCTTCAAGTGACAACTTGTTGACATGAATCAGCTGTTTTCCAAATGTGAAAAAAATATAACAAAAAATAATAAGAAAACACAATAAACCACCAACAATATACAGAAACCAAAAAATAAAATACAATAAAAAGAATAAATTATAAAATAATATGTATAAAATGGCCGATAAAAAACAACGTGGAAAAAACTTTAGCACTGAAGAAGAACTGCTGCTTGTTGATTTAGTTACAAATCAAAAACATATTTTTGAGAACAAAAAAACGAACGCAATCTGTTGGAAACAAAAAAATGATGCATGGATGAACCTGGAAGATTCCTTTAAGAGCCACAGTGGAATACACCGTCCCTGGAAAACATTACGACAATCTCAAGCGAAAGTCGAAAATGGAACTGGCCAGTGAAAAGCGTGAGACATACAGTACTGGTGGCGGTACACCTTCCAATGCTTCAGTATCTGCCGTTTCCGAAAAAATATTAGCTATGGTTGGGAACAGAGCAACTGGATTGCACAATCCATTCGATAATGATGGTAAGAAAATGTGAACTAGTTAAAATTATTTGTTACATTATTGTGATTTTTTAATAGCGAATATTATTAATATTGATGATGAAATGGAAGAGGAATTTCTGGAAACTATGGACGCTCTTAACAACAATTCAAACTTGGAAGAGGATTTTCCTGAAAAACTCGAAGTGAACGTGAAACCCGAATGCAATGCAATCATTCCCGAAATGAAAAACAAGCAATCTTCAAGCGGAATAAAATTTTTTTCTGCAGTGAAACAAAAAGTTTCCAAAGAATTATTAATTTCTAATAAGAATAAAAAAACATCGATGGAAGAAGAAAAAATGAAATTAATTAAATTACAACAGGTCTTTTATGAAGGTGAAATTAGTAGAGCAAATGAAAAGCATGAATTAGAAATAGCGTCGATGAGATTAAAAAATGAAATATTAACTATTGAGTTAGAAGAAAAAAAAAAATGAATTTGATTTATATTAGCTTTTAACATTTAACTTTAAGTATATGTAAGCTGTAAATATATAAAATTTTTCACATACATATATTTTAACCTTCATAAAAGGCCTATTCAAATTTAAGTAATTCGATTTTTTCCTCTTCCATCGATGTTTTTATTCTTATTAGAAATAAATACTTAAAGATAGATGTAGAATTTATCCGATCTCATCAGAATCTTAATTTAAAACTGATATTTTTTTTGTTTATTTTAAATTTTAGTTTACTAATGTACCTTATTATTAATAAAAGATTGAATTGAAGACTGAATAATAACCAAAACTTTTAAATTTATAAAAAATTTTATTTATACTGTATTTAAAATGACCAGTGGCTGCGTGACCTGTGAATATAAGCTTCGAACGAACTTGCATTTGAGGCAATATAATATAATAACAAACACAATAAAATAAAACATATGGGTTCGTTCTTCACGTCATCGCTTTGAGGGGGGAATAGCTGAACGGAAATTTTGGATTATTACACCAGCTACCAAACCATCGAATTTAAAGACTGAAATGGAAACAATGAAACTCTAGAAATATAAAAATTTATGAATGAATTTGTGTACACACCTTGCAAAATAATTATTGATTAATATTGTCCGGGCGTTAGATGACGTCTCTGCAACGATAGGTTCATTATCAAAAAAGGTTGTGAGGTGATTAGTATGCATTTCAGGAGGCAAAGGATCTTTTTGAAAGATGCATAAATTGTGTAGAACTCCACATGCAATTATCACACTCATCGCAGTTGATACTTTTAACCGAATTCCCAAAGATAATACGGGGAAGCGACGCTTCCAAACTCCAAAACATCTCTCTACAACATTTCGCGTTCGAATCTGCGACTCATTATACAGTTTTTGTGGCCGTGTTGTCGGATTAAGCAGAGGTGTCAACATATAACTGGATGCCTTGTAACCTCCATCACCAAGAATGTAAAGTTGGCCGAATTCCCCACTATCTAAACGATATTTTAATCTGCTGTTATTAAAAATCATGCTATCATGGCTTGAGCCAGGCCATCTTGAGACCAAATCTTGGAATATTAAATTAGCATCACATACAGCCTGAACATTAAAGGCAAAATATCCTTTTCGGTTCCGGAATATTTCCCCACAATCTCCTCCCGGTGATTGAATTCGTACATGTGTACAGTCGATCGTACCAACCACCTTTGGAAATTTGGAAATTCGAAAAAATGCATCCACATTAGCTGTATGTGGCTGATGAAATTTAAAAAAATCTCTAGCGAAAGCTGCAATTGCTTCAGAGACGTCTTTTACCGCTCGAGAAGCAGAAGGTACGCTTACTCCACAAAAATCTCCGGCCGTTATAAGAAAATTGCCACTGGCATAATATCGTAATGTTAGCAAAAGTTTGATTTCGGGCGTTAGAGCTTTATTTCTGTCCGTCATTGATCAAATTTTGTCAGTGATCATATCAAGAACAATTTTAAATGTTGCCTTTGACAGCCGGAATCTTTTACAAAATTCATTTTCTTCCATGTCTGCCAGGTAGTTAGGTCTGGCATGATAAACTCTTTCAGCAATCACTTGGAACACATGTTCTTCGAGTTCTTGCTCCATCAAATGAATGTTTATTCCTCTACTAAACATTTTTTATAAAATCTATTTCATATTTTTTTTTTGCAAAAAATACAAGGTATTGCCATATAAAAATTATGAACAGCAGTCAGCTGATTGAATTTATCTGTACGAAAAATAAATAATTGGCAGATGAGTGCCGGTTAGTTTTGCGACACAATAGAAGCAAACGTGACATTGAGAAAATCAAATTTCTTTAACCGGCAGTTTCTCATTGGGATAAAAGATAATCGGCTATTGAGAAAACGGTCATTAAAGTTAAATGTTAAAAGCTAATATAAATCAAATTCATTTTTTTTTTCTTCTAACTCAATAGTTAATATTTCATTTTTTAATCTCATCGACGCTATTTCTAATTCATGCTTTTCATTTGCTCTACTAATTTCACCTTCATAAAAGACCTGTTGTAATTTAATTAATTTCATTTTTTCTTCTTCCATCGATGTTTTTTTATTCTTATTAGAAATTAATAATTCTTTGGAAACTTTTTGTTTCACTGCAGAAGAAAATTTTACTCCGCTTGAAGATTGCTTGTTTTTCATTTCGGGAATGATTGCATTGCATTCGGGTTTCACGTTCACTTCGAGTTTTTCAGGAAAATCCTCTTCCAAGTTTGAATTGTTGTTAAGAGCGTCCATAGTTTCCAGAAATTCCTCTTCCATTTCATCATCAATATTAATAATATTCGCTATTAAAAAATCACAATAATGTAACAAATAATTTTAACTAGTTCACATTTTCTTACCATCATTATCGAATGGATTGTGCAATCCAGTTGCTCTGTTCCCAACCATAGCTAATATTTTTTCGGAAACGGCAGATACTGAAGCATTGGAAGGTGTACCGCCACCAGTACTGTATGTCTCACACTTTTCACTGGCCAGTTCCATTTTCGACTTTCGCTTGAGATTGTCGTACTTGTCCCTTAATGTTTTCCAGGGACGGTGTATTCCACTGTGGCTCTTAAAGGAATCTTCCAGGTTCATCCATGCATCATTTTTTTGTTTCCAACAGATTGCGTTCGTTTTTTTGTTCTCAAAAATATGTTTTTGATTTGTAACTAAATCAACAAGCAGCAGTTCTTCTTCAGTGCTAAAGTTTTTTCCACGTTGTTTTTTATCGGCCATTTTATACATATTATTTTATAATTTATTCTTTTTATTGTATTTTATTTTTTGGTTTCTGTATATTGTTGGTGGTTTATTGTGTTTTCTTATTATTTTTTGTTATATTTTTTTCACATTTGGAAAACAGCTGATTCATGTCAACAAGTTGTCACTTGAAGACAGAGTTCCCAACTTTCCCATCTATTTTGAGAGGCATTACCAACTGAAAATAATGTTTTTTGTCAGTACATTGAGAAAACCAAAATTGTTAACCGGCAGTTTATCGGTCCAATAAATTTATGTCCTGGTTAAGTAACAGGCAGTTTGACGATACATTGAGAAAACCGGCATTAATGTATACTAACCATTTAAATCAACACCATGATTTGTTTTAGTTAAATATGCCTTTAACGTAGTACAACTACCCAGTCGGTTTTTTTTATCCAATACCGGTCAGTAGGCCAATGTAAACTACAATTATTTTTAATAATTGATCTCAGATCCACATAAACGCAGTGGAAATGGTCCACCTTCAATAGAAAACACATTTTTATACCCTCCACACCTCAGGGTATAAAAATTAAAAATTAAAAATTAATAAATAAATATTAATAATTAAAAAGTAAAAATTAAAAATTAATAATTAGAAATTAAAAATTAAAAATTAAAAATTCAAAATTCAAAATTCAAAATTCAAAATTAAAAATTAATTATTTAAAATTAAAAATTAAAAATTAAAAATTAAAAATTAAAAATTAAAAATTAAAAATTAAAAATTAAATGGAAATTTGCTCATTGATTCTGATCTAATTTCACTTTTCCAACCTATTGGGCTTACAGCTGTAAACACTACTATCCCCACTCACTTCACTTCAATGAGTAGTACCCTTATTGACGTATTCTTTGTCTCAGATATTAGAAAAGTTCTTTTGCATGACCACTTTTCTTCTCCTAATTTCTCAAAACATGACGTCATTTATATGACCTTTAACCTTCCTTATTTTAAACATGAAAAACCACAGCATATTACTTTCCGTGATTACAAGAATATTAACTATGATGCTCTTTTAAATGAAATTAATATAATCAACTGGACCAGTATCTACAGTATTCCTGATTTAAACCAACAGATATCCTCTTTTTATGAAGCTACCACATACCTATACGACAAATACGTACCGGTTAGAAAGAAAACTGTTAAATCTTCTACTAAGCCTTGGTTTAATCAAAATAATTGTTATTTAATAGTTTAAAGAAATTCTGCTTACGATAAGAGGAAAGGGGTCTATACTTGGCCCTCTTTTGTTATCTATTTACATAAATGATCTACCACGCGTAATTAATTCATGCCAAATGCACATGTACGCTGACGACGTTCAGTTATACACATCATGTAACGTACGAGATGTGGAAAATTGTGTACAGAACCTGAATACCGAACTGAACCACGTATTTGAATGGGCTAGGTTGAATTGTCTTACCTTAAATCCGAAAAAATTTTAGTGCCTTGTTATTTTTAAAAAGATATATGATACCACTTGTCTTCCGAAAGTTAGTATTAATGGAGTGGATATCGCCTACGTTGCGAATGCTAAAAACCTTGGAATGATTTTTAATAATACCCTAACGTGGAATGATCAAATTAACAAAGCTTCTGGAAAAGTTTATATATTCTCCGTAGTCTTTGGTCTTCTCAGTACTTCACACCGCAGAAAATTAGATTTGTTCTTGCAAAATCGTTTATCTTACCTACGCTTTTATATGGTTGTGAATTGTTGTCAGGTTGTGATAGTGCAGACATGGGTAAAATTACACGCGTCTTTAAAAGTGTAGTTAGATATGTTTATGGTTTACGCAAATATGATAGTATCTCCACTTTTCTAAATAAAATTTATGGCATTTCATTTGAAGACTATCTTAAATTTAGAACTTTACTTATGGTTCATAAAATTATTTTCACTAAAGAACCCGTTTACCTTTTCGAGCGATTACTATTTACAAGATCTAACCGTAATAACTGTCTTGTACCAATATTGTACAATAGACTAATATCCGAAAGACACTTTTTTGTAAATGGCATACGTCTTTGGAACTCGTTACATACTTTAAATAATCAACTTCACAAAATATCAAATACAACATCATTTAAGAAAGAACAATTTAAACTTTTTTTCAATTGATTTTTAATACTTCATTTTAATTTCTTTAGTTAATTTAATTTTAATTTCTATATAATTTTTACCTGCTGTGCAGGATATTTTTCCACTTTATTTTTACATTTTTATTTTATTTTTTATGTATTTTATATTATATTTTATTTTATATTATTCTTCTAATTTTAATTATAAATTAAACTTACATACATTCTTCCTATTGAAAATTAATTTGTTTATACCCTCCACTCCAGTGTGCAGAGGGTATATATAAGTTTGTCATTCTGTTTGTAATAATTAGAAAAAAAAATCTGGACCCCATAATATATATATATTTGTGATCCTTATAACAAGCGGAGTTGATATAGCGATGTACGTCTGTCCGTCTGTGGAAATCACGATGACGGCTTCAATCGGGCAACTAGGTTGATCGTTGGTATAAAAAATGATTCAGTAACATCCTGAAAAGTTTGCTATTTAAAATCGTCCAAATCGGTTCATCTGGTCCCGAGAATTGAACGATGGAGTAAAAAAAGTCTTGGAAAAATATGATTTGACTATGTTGTTCTTGTCACGATAACGTTCTCAATAGGATAGCTAGGGCGCTTGTTGTTAGTGAGAATGATACACCAACATCAAGAGAAGGTTTCTGTTTTTCAAATCGTGACAATAGGTTTCATAGGTGCCGAGAAATCACTGAAAAGGTAAAAAAAATATGATGTTTTCCTATATTGTTATTCTAAATTTTGTATTTTGTCACAGCTGTACTTGTTGTTTTTATGGTCGTTGTGGTAGTAATATAAAAATTCACCAATATCAACATTTTTTGGTGTAATATTTAAGTTAATTAATTAATAAAAGAAACTATATTAAATCAATATCAATATTCTGCGATTTTTATAAGATCACAAAATATTACAAATTGATACATACAGACTACTGTTGCACATATCAAAATACTATAAATAACATTCATATATTCTGTATATGTATTTCGATAATAAGCGCATATTAAAAATAATAAAATATAAATTATTTTATTTAAATGGTGCGTGGTAGAGAAGAAGAAAGCATATATTTCAAAAATTCATAACTGCACTGTATTCTTAATCGGACCGGTTTCTGGCATTTCAGCCTTCATCAGCGATTTATTGAACATTGTGATAATTGTTATGTTTTAATTGAATAGGTTGTTTCTATATGAAAATTTTTTTTTTTTTTTTTTTTTTTTTCTACTTAGGGCGGCCGTGAGGTTTTGAACCGTGAACTTCACATACACTCGTACTTGCACTTTTTGGTCAGCGCTTTAACACACTCACCTAAAGTCAGGCCTACGAGCAGTGTGGTTAGTTTTCAGTTTTCGTACCATACAGCTTTACTTTGTATTAATTTCAGAAGATACAACTCTGTCCAAACAAACAATCGTTATTTTTGAATTTTTAATATTTTTTTGCATTTATACTTCTAATTTCCACTATTCTCAGTTTTCGTAAGAGTTGTCATATGTGATGTACGGTTTTTGTACATACCTACATATGCACTTTACATATATTTGAGATGACGCTGTGAAGCGAAGAAAATTTTTTGTTTTGTTAGATTTATAGTCATTTTTCAGACATATTGCAATTACTACTGTAATTAATATGCAATTTTTTTAATTTTGTTTAAATGGTGCGTGGTAGAGAAGAAGAAAGCATATATTTCAAAAATTCATAACTGCACTGTATTCTTAATCGGACCGGTTTCTGGCATTTCAGCCTTCATCAGCGATTTATTGAACATTGTGATAATTGTTATGTTTTAATTGAATAGGTTGTTTAAATCGCTGATGAAGGCTGAAATGCCAGAAACCGGTCCGATTAAGAATACAGTGCAGTTATGAATTTTTGAAATATATGCTTTCTTCTTCTCTACCACGCACCATTTAAACAAAATTAAAAAAATTGTATATTAATTACAGTAGTAATTGCAATATGTCTGAAAAATGACTATAAATCTAACAAAACAAAAAATTTTCTTCGCTTCACAGCGTCATCTCAAATATATGTAAAGTGCATATGTAGGTATGTACAAAAACCGTACATCACATATGACAACTCTTACGAAAACTGAGAATAGTGGAAATTAGAAGTATAAATGCAAAAAAATATTAAAAATTCAAAAATAACGATTGTTTGTTTGGACAGAGTTGTATCTTCTGAAATTAATACAAAGTAAAGCTGTATGGTACGAAAACTGAAAACTAACCACACTGCTCGTAGGCCTGACTTTAGGTGAGTGTGTTAAAGCGCTGACCAAAAAGTGCAAGTACGAGTGTATGTGAAGTTCACGGTTCAAAACCTCACGGCCGCCCTAAGTAGAAAAAAAAAAAAAAAAAAAAAAAAATTTCATATAGAAACAACCTATTCAATTAAAACATAACAATTATCACAATGTTCAATAAATCGCTGATGAAGGCTGAAATGCCAGAAACCGGTCCGATTAAGAATACAGTGCAGTTATGAATTTTTGAAATATATGCTTTCTTCTTCTCTACCACGCACCATTTAAACAAAATTAAAAAAATTGCATATTAATTACAGTAGTAATTGCAATATGTCTGAAAAATGACTATAAATCTAACAAAACAAAAAATTTTCTTCGCTTCACAGCGTCATCTCAAATATATGTAAAGTGCATATGTAGGTATGTACAAAAACCGTACATCACATATGACAACTCTTACGAAAACTGAGAATAGTGGAAATTAGAAGTATAAATGCAAAAAAATATTAAAAATTCAAAAATAACGATTGTTTGTTTGGACAGAGTTGTATCTTCTGAAATTAATACAAAGTAAAGCTGTATGGTACGAAAACTGAAAACTAACCACACTGCTCGTAGGCCTGACTTTAGGTGAGTGTGTTAAAGCGCTGACCAAAAAGTGCAAGTACGAGTGTATGTGAAGTTCACGGTTCAAAACCTCACGGCCGCCCTAAGTAGAAAAAAAAAAAAAAAAAAAAAAAAAAAATTTTCATATAGAAACAACCTATTCAATTAAAACATAACAATTATCACAATGTTCAATAAATCGCTGATGAAGGCTGAAATGCCAGAAACCGGTCCGATTAAGAATACAGTGCAGTTATGAATTTTTGAAATATATGCTTTCTTCTTCTCTACCACGCACCATTTAAACAAAATTAAAAAAATTGCATATTAATTACAGTAGTAATTGCAATATGTCTGAAAAATGACTATAAATCTAACAAAACAAAAAATTTTCTTCGCTTCACAGCGTCATCTCAAATATATGTAAAGTGCATATGTAGGTATGTACAAAAACCGTACATCACATACGACAACTCTTACGAAAACTGAGAATAGTGGAAATTAGAAGTATAAATGCAAAAAAATATTAAAAATTCAAAAATAACGATTGTTTGTTTGGACAGAGTTGTATCTTCTGAAATTAATACAAAGTAAAGCTGTATGGTACGAAAACTGAAAACTAACCACACTGCTCGTAGGCCTGACTTTAGGTGAGTGTGTTAAAGCGCTGACCAAAAAGTGCAAGTACGAGTGTATGTGAAGTTCACGGTTCAAAACCTCACGGCCGCCCTAAGTAGAAAAAAAAAAAAAATTTTCATATAGAAACAACCTATTCAATTAAAACATAACAATTATCACAATGTTCAATAAATCGCTGATGAAGGCTGAAATGCCAGAAACCGGTCCGATTAAGAATACAGTGCAGTTATGAATTTTTGAAATATATGCTTTCTTCTTCTCTACCACGCACCATTTAAACAAAATTAAAAAAATTGCATATTAATTACAGTAGTAATTGCAATATGTCTGAAAAATGACTATAAATCTAACAAAACAAAAAATAAATTATTTTATTTATACAAAATATTGCAATTTTTAGGGTTGCAAAAAATAGTATGATTTTAAGGGTTCTACTTTTAGTACATACTTGCATTCAAAAGTAGTATTGAAACCATAAAATTCTACCCTGTTAAAAATTGGTGTTTAAAAAATGTTTTTTTCTCAGATGATAATAATATAATGTCAATAATATTTAATTATAATACATTTTTAAAATTTATTATTTAATGTTTGGCGCAGGCAAACGCCATTCCCGGACTACCGAGAATTTAATACACGATTTATTCCGCATTAGGAATAATCGCGGAGCTCAGCTCAATCAAAGTGCAATGATTAAGCCTCGCTCTGGGAAACAAGTGTTCATGCTTCCGTTTGCACAAACGCCATTCCCAACTACCAAAAATTGTAGGCACGAGCTATCCACATCAGGAATAGTCGCGGGCTCAACTCAATCAAAGTGCAATGATTAAGCTTCGCCCTGGGAAGCATATATTCATTCATTTCTTAGCACAAACCGAACTTCTTATGGCACATTAAAAATAAACTAATTGAGAAGTACAATTCATAATTTACGCTGTATTATAATACTATTTTCTTATTTTACTGCTAGCTAGTAAACAAAGTGATCGTATCATTGTAAACGAAATAGAATTGAAATTGTGTGCAGATTTGTTTTACTTAAAAAACTGTTTCTACAGATAGTGAATAAAATCCCAGTAAACATTTTATGCAATAAGTGATCATGTGGAGTCTTTTTTGACTCCTCTGTACTATTAAAACAGTCATAAATGCGCTCTTTTGCTGATCACAAAATATTCTTTTGTTGGGAGGAAATATTACCTTACCCCCGACTCATCTTGAGAACCTTTTTTATCCAATTTTGTGATTAATTTCGACTTATTTTTGAGTCATATTTAATGGCATTTTTCTATAAATCACTTTTTAAGCGTAAGCAAAAATCATTTCTTAATCTTTTTCTAATACCGCATGTGATTAATCAGTTTTTAATCATCAAAAGTGCTCGAAGAAGACACAGTAAGATGATTTTTGTTAAAACAATCTTCGAAATGATTACTAGGATATCGTATATTTTTGTTTACACACACATATACATAATGGCACCAGTTAGCCGAACTCTCTCATGAAACACATAGACGACAGCGGCTACACGACTACAGCCTGTCAAAAATAAAATACACACGTTTATATGAAAACGATTATTTTTACACCAACACAGCTACACGACTACATGACCACTTTTGCTGCTGTAGTCAACTTAGACTAATTTCTGTTTTTGTTGGCTACAAAATAAAAATAGTGTTGACAATATAACAAAATATGTAAAAGATATTAGTGCTATGAAATATTTTATTTTGTTGAAAAAATTAATCGCAAAATGAAATGCTATAATAATTCTATTAATAAGTAAATTTATTTATTTATTTTTACGTTATAATAATGCATTATAAATAAGTAATATATTTAAGACAATTTTATATAGAATCATACATGTTTTTCTATTTTAATAAAGTTAAAAAAAATATAATTGGCACTACTGAAATAAAAATGATTTTGTATAAAAACAGCTGTTTATATTGTTGTTATATGTTGCTGTCGTTTTCAAAAAAATTAAGTAGTTGACTACACGACTACAATTGTAGCCAGTAGCATTTGTATCCGTGTGTTTGTGTAGCCTCTGTCGTCTATGTGTTTCATGCATAAGTAACAATTTCATTTAGTCTTATGAAAGCTTTTGAACAAAGCAGATATACGTCGCATTGTTTTGTGAAATCTTACATTGTTTTTTAATAGGTACCAGTGATGCCAGGAGATTTTTACAGAAATCTCTACGCTAATGAAAAAAAATCCCTTTTTTCCCTACACCCACCTTTTCTCTCTACATTTTTCCCTACACTACTTTTTTCAATTTTTCAAAAAAAAAAAAATTATTTTTAATTTGTTAATTTTCAATTTCAATAATGGAAAAATAACATAAAAACAAAAAAAATATCATAAAAAATAAGATAAGAATATCATTCGAATTACATAAAAACAATATAAAAAATCAACAGATATTATAAAAAAAATATTTTTACTATTCTGTATAATTCATCTTTTGTATGGCTAGATGTGCATTTAAAATTTACACAATTAATTAAAATGGCTTGCAAATGGGATCTTATAACGTAAACAGAATTTTGGTTGTTGATTTTAAAAGATATTTTTTTAAGACATTGGTTATTAGCATGTATACTTAGATCTGATTTATCGCAATTTAATATTTTTTCACAAGCCTTGCATCTGTATTTAAAGTCGTCATCTTTGACCTGTTCTATCCCATTAGCTTCTCGTCTCTCAACTAACTTGAGTAAAACCTTTGTTTTCTGTATTTCTTTGATGTGTTTTCAGCATCATCGAAAAACGAATCGAACATTTTTCTAAAATCAATTATGTTTACATTTATAATATTTTAATATTCTTTTTATTTACAAACTTACTTAAGGTGCTATTACACGAAGTGTTTTTTACATATGTACTGGCACTTTTTTTATCCATATGAAATTCCTCATGTCTGTCAAAATTGTCTTTTACATAAGATTCATAATTTTTGCTATCACACGTGCATATGTATTTCCGTATGACATAACCTCTAAGTGTAAACAACAGCTGATTTAATTTGTGAATTTACAAAAATTTATTGTTAAAAAAAAGGTTATATAGTTTTTAATTGTTAATACTAAACAATTTATTTTTCTTTCAATGTTAATCTTTAAAATTTACTCTGTTTTTCTTTCGCCACAAGCAGTGTTGTATTTTCATGTTTGTCATGCAAAAATAGAACCTGTTCTAATTGAAAAATGTACATGTGACTTTCTTCATGTATTGTACATAAACAATGTTTCATATGCATCGCACGATGTGTACAACTTTTGTTGTGGGAAAATTTGACAGTACATATGTAAAAAACACATCATGTAATAGCACCTTTAATATAATCGAAGAGACCTACAAAGATGGCGTACTTATGTATGTATTAAAAAAAATGCACAAAACAAGTAAACTGCACAAAAGTGTTTTTTACTTGTCATTCTTATTAAAGAAGCCACGTATTTACTATCTCCATATTATAGAGTTATTACCAGATTTAAAAAAGATAGATATTTTTAATTTTAAAGTTTAAAATTGAAACGTATATAATATTAAGTTGTTAAAAAAAATTTTTCAAAAAATCCCTACAATTCGACAAAAGTAAGAAATCTTTTGCATTAAACACATAGGCGCAAATCCATTAATCGATGCGTTACAAATGGAATGACAAACTGATGTAATAAGATCGAAAAAATAAAACTGATTAACGCTAGTGCTTTTAAAATATAAGAAATGGTCAAGTATTCCGAAAAAGATCCGAAATTTAAAAATATATTTTGTTTAATATCTTCTATTGACTTTAAAATTGTTAAACGTAAATGCTGAAAATTCAGAGTATTTGTTGTAATAAATTACTAAATTGATCAAATTGTTTACATTTTCAAATATTTTATATAAATTTGTTACAAATAGTGCAAGAAAACCTAGGTGGAGGGTATCAAAGATTCGGCATAGCCGATTTTTACACTCCTACTTGTTTTGGTTATTATTTTGTTACTCCATCCGACCTATATGGCCGCAACGAAGAAATATTTGGCCAGTTAAAAGAAACTATACAGCCATCTCCAATTAGAACTATTTCATGTATATAGCCACCCTACACAACCATTAACTTTGCAATGGAGGTTAGGGCGAGCTATTTAATTAGCAAAAACTAAATTAAACGAGAAGTTATGTCATATAAGCGGAAACGCATGCATATAGGTATATAACCTAAATAACCGATCAGCAACCACGATGACCAAAAAGCAAACACCGAAATAAATCCGAAATAATAGAAAAGATGAAAACCAACCCAAAGAATTTTCTTAAATAATTTTTTTGGTATTAAGTTTAACAAATTGTTTACTTTTTCCAATATTTTGTTTACATATATTATCAATACTCAAACCTATGTGGAGGGTATCAAAGATTCGGCACAGCCGAATTTAACACTCTTACTTGTTATGACTAATGTTGTTTTAAAAGATTTTAAATCTTGTTACATTAGGATTTTCATTAATAAAGAAATTAATAATAATATCGCAAAAAATTAAAAAATTAAAAATTAAAAATTAAAATTAAAAATTAAAAATTAAAAATTAAAAATTAAAAATTATAAATTGAAAATTAAAAATTAAAAATTAAAAATTAAAAATTAAAAATTAAAAATTAAAAATTAAAAATTAAAAATTAAAAATTAAAAATTAAAAATTAAAAATTAAAAATTAAAAATTAAAAATTAAAAATTAAAAATTAAAAATTAAAAATTAAAAATTAAAAATTAAAAATTAAAAATTAAAAATTAAAAATTAAAAATTAAAAATTAAAAATTAAAAATTAAAAATTAAAAATTAAAAATTAAAAATTAAAAATTAAAAATTTTAAATTTAAAATTAAAAATTAAACATTAAAAATTAAAAATTAAAAATTAAAAATTAAAAATTAAAAATTAAAAATTAAAAATTAAAAATTAAAAATTAAAAATTAAAAATTAAAAATTAAAAATTAAAAATTAGAAATTAAAAATTAAAAATTAAAAATTAAAAATTAAAAATTAAAAATTAAAAATTAAAAATTAAAAATTAAAATTTAAAAATTAAAAATTAAAAATTAAAAATTAAAAATTAAAAATTAAAAATTAAAAATTAAAAATTAAAAATTAAAAATTAAAAATTAAAAATTAAAAATTAAAAATTAAAAATTAAAAATTAAAAATTAAAATTAAAAATTAAAAATCAAAAATTAAAAATTAATAATTAATAATTAAAAATTAAAAATTAAAAATTAAAAATTAAAAATTAAAAATTAAAAATTAAAAATTAAAAATTAAAAATTAAAAATTAAAAATTAAAAATTAAAAATTAAAAATTAAAATTAAAAATTAAAAATTAAAATTAAAAATTAAAAATTAAAAATTAAAAATTAAAAATTAAAAATTAAAAATTAAAAACTAAAAATTAAAAATTAAAAATTAAAAATTAAAATTAAAAATTAAAAATTTAAAATTAAAAATTAAAAATTAAAAATTAAAAATTAAAAATTAAAAATTAAAAATTAAAAATTAAAAATTAAAAATTAAAAATTAAAAATTAAAAATTAAAAATAAAAATTAAAAATTAAAAATTAAAAATTAAAAATTAAAAATTAAAAATTAAAAATTAAAAATTAAAAATTAAAAATTAAAAATTAAAAATTAAAAATTAAAAATTAAAAATTAAAAATTAAAAATTAAAAATTAAATTTAAAATTAAAAATTAAAAATTAAAAATTAAAAATTAAAAATTAAAAATTAAAAATTAAAAATTAAAAATTAAAAATTAAAAATTAAAAATTAAAAATTAAAAATTAAAAATTAAAAATTAAAAATTAAAAATTAAAAATTAAAAATTAAAAATTAAAAATTAAAAATTAAAAATTAAAAATTAAAAATTAAAAATTAAAAACTAAAAATTAAAAATTAAAAATTAAAATTTAAAAATTAAAAATTAAAAATTAAAAATTAAAAATTAAAAATTAAAAATTAAAAATTAGAAATAAAAAATAAAAAATTAAAAATTAAAAATTAAAAATTAAAAATTAAAAATTAAAAATTAAAAATGAAAAATTAAAAATTAAAAATTAAAAATTAAAAATTAAAAACTAAAAATTAAAAATTAAAAATTAAAAATTAAAAATTAAAAATTTAAAATTAAAAATTAAAAATTAAAAATTAAAAATTAAAAATTAAAAATTAAAAATTAAAAATTAAAAATTAAAAATTAAAAATTAAAAATTAATTAAAAATTAAAATTAAAAATTAAAAATTAAAAATTAAAAATTAAAAATTAAAATTAAAATTAAAAATTAAAAAATAAAAATTAAAAATTAAAAATTAAAAATTAAAAATAAATTAAAAATTAAAAATTAAAAATTAAAATTAAAAATTAAAAATTAAAAATTAAAAATTAAAAATTAAAAATTAAAAATTAAAAATTAAAAATTAAAAATTAAAAATTAAAAAATAAAAATTTTAAATTAAAATTTAAAATTAAAATTAAAATTAAAAATTAAAAATTAAAAATTAAAAATTGAAATTAAAAATTAAAAATTAAAAATTAAAAATTAAAAATTAAAAATTAAAAATTAAAAATTAAAAATTAAAAATTAAAAATTAAAAATTAAAAATTAAAAATTAAAAATTAAAAATTAAAAATTAAAAATTAAAAATTAAAAATTAAAAATTAAAAATTATAAATTAAAAATTAAAAATTAACAATTAAAGAGTAAGAATTAAATATTAAAAATAAAAAATTTAAAATTAAAAATTAAGAATTAAAAATTAAAAATTAAAAATTAAAAATTAAAATTAAAAACTAAAAATTAAAAATTAAAAATTAAAAATTAAAATTTAAAATTAAAAATTAAAATTAAAAATTAAAATTAAAATATTAAAAATTAAAAATTAAAAATTAAAAATTAAAAATTAAAAATTAAAATAATTAAAAATTAAAATTAAAAATATAAAAATTAAAAAATTAAAAATTAAAAATTAAAATTAAAAATTAAAAATTAAAAATTAAAATTAAAAATTAAAAATTAAAAATTAAAAATTAAAAATTAAAAATTAAAAATTAAAAATTAAAAATTAAAAATTAAAAATTAAAAATTAAAAATTAAAAATTAAAAATTAAAAATTAAAAATTAAAATTAAAATTAAAAAATTAAAAATTAAAAATTAAAAATTAAAAATTAAAAATTAAAAATTAAAAATAAAAATTAAAAATTAAAATTAAAAATTAAAAATTAAAAATTAAAAATTAAAATAAATTAAAAATTAAAAATTAAAATTAAAAATTAAAATTAAAAATTAAAAATTAAAAATTAAAAATTAAAAATTAAAAATTAAAAATTAAAAATTAAAAATTAAAAATAAAAAATTAAAAATTAAAAATTAAAAATTAAAAATTAAAAATTAAAAATTTAAATTAAAAATTAAAAATTAAAATTTAAAAATTAAAAGTTAAAATTAAAAATTAAAAATTAAAAATTGAAATTAAAAATTAAAAAATTAAAATTAAAAATTAAAAATTAAAAATTAAAAATTAAAAATTAAAATTAAAAATTAAAAATTATAAAATTAAAAAATTAAAAATTAACAATTAAAAAGAGTAAGAATTAAATATTAAAAATGAAAAATTTAAAATTAAAAATTAAAAATTTAAAAGTTAAAAATTAAAATTAAATAAAATTTAAA
>CAVMKG010000730.1:0-75000 GCA_963682025.1 Cordilura impudica
TTATTAGTATTATTATTATTATTATTATTATTATTATTATTATTATTATTATTATTATTATTATTATTATTATTATTATTATT
Source organism: Cordilura impudica (assembly GCA_963682025.1). NCBI lineage: Eukaryota > Metazoa > Arthropoda > Insecta > Diptera > Scathophagidae > Cordilura > Cordilura impudica. The sequence goes on from CAVMKG010000730.1 coordinate 84, forward strand.
ATTATTATTATTATTATTTATTATTATTATTATTATTATTATTATTATTATTATTATTATTATTATTATTATTATTATTATTATTATTATTATTATTATTATTATTATTATTATTATTATTATTATTATTATTATTATTATTATTATTATTATTATTATTATTATTATTATTATTATTATTATTATTATTATTATTATTATTATTATTATTATTATTATTATTATTATTATTATTATTATTATTATTATTATTATTATTATTATTATTATTATTATTATTATTATTATTATTATTATTATTATTATTATTATTATTATTATTATTATTATTATTATTATTATTTTTATTATTATTATTATTATTATTATTATTATTATTATTATTATTATATTATTATTATTATTATTATTATTATTATTATTATTATTATTATTATTATTATTATTATTATTATTATTATTATTATTATTATTATTATATTATTATTATTATTATTATTATTATTATTATTATTATTATTATTATTATTATTATTATTATTATTATTATTATTATTATTATTATTATTATTATTATTATTATTATTATTATTATTATTATTATTATTATTATTATTATTATTATTATTATTATTATTATTATTTATTATTATTATTATTATTATTATTATTATTATTATTATTATTATTATTATTATTATTATTATTATTATTATTATTATTATTATTATTATTATTATTATTATTATTATTATTATTATTATTATTATTATTATTATTATTATTATTATTATTATTATTATTATTATTATTATTATTATTATTATTATTATTATTATTATTATTATTATTATTATTATTATTATTATTATTATTATTATTATTATTATTATTATTATTATTATTATTATTATTATTATTATTATTATTATTATTATTATTATTATTATTATTATTATTATTATTATTATTATTATTATTATTATTATTATTATTATTATTATTATTATTATTATTATTATTATTATTATTATTATTATTATTATTATTATTATTATTATTATTATTATTATTATTATTATTATTATTATTATTATTATTATTATTATTATTATTATTATTATTATTATTATTATTATTATTATTATTATTATTATTATTATTATTATTATTATTATTATTATTATTATTATTATTATTATTATTTATTATTATTATTATTATTATTATTATATTATTATTATTATTATTATTATTATTATTATTATTATTATTATTATTATTATTATTATTATTATTATTATTATTATTATTATTATTATTATTATTATTATTATTATTATTATTATTATTATTATTATATTATTATTATTATTATTATTATTATTATTATTATTATTATTATTATTATTATTATTATTATTATTATTATTATTATTATTATTTATTATTATTATTATTATTATTATTATTATTATTATTATTATTATTATTATTATTATTATTATTATTATTATTATTATTATTATTATTATTATTATTATTATTATTATTATTATTATTATTATTATTATTATTATTATTATTATTATTATTATTATTATTATTATTATTATTATTATTATTATTATTATTATTATTATTATTATTATTATTATTATTATTATTATTATTATTATTATTATTATTATTATTATTATTATTATTATTATTATTATTATTATTATTATTATTATTATTATTATTATTATTATTATTATTATTATTATTATTATTATTATTATTATTATTATTATTATTATTATTATTATTATTATTATTATTATTATTATTATTATTATTATTATTATTATTATTATTATTATTATTATTATTATTATTATTATTATTATTATTATTATTATTATTATTATTATTATTATTATTATTATTATTATTATTATTATTATTATTATTATTATTATTATTATTATTATTATTATTATTATTATTATTATTATTATTATTATTATTATTATTATTATTATTATTATTATTATTATTATTATTATTATTATTATTATTATTATTATTATTATATTATTATTATTATTATTATTATTATTATTATTATTATTATTATTATTATTATTATTATTATTATTATTATTATTATTATTATTATTATTATTATTATTATTATTATTATTATTATTATTATTATTATTATTATTATTATTATTATTATTATTATTATTATTATTATTATTATTATTATTATTATTATTATTATTATTATTATTATTATTATTATTATTATTATTATTATTATTATTATTATTATTATTATTATTATTATTATTATTATTATTATTATTATTATTATTATTATTATTATTATTATTATTATTATTATTATTATTATTATTATTATTATTATTATTATTATTATTATTATTATTATTATTATTATTATTATTATTATTATTATTATTATTATTATTATTATTATTATTATTATTATTATTATTATTATTATTATTATTATTATTATTATTATTATTATTATTATTATTATTATTATTATTATTATTATTATTATTATTATTATTATTATTATTATTATTATTATTATTATTATTATTATTATTATTATTATTATTATTATTATTATTATTATTATTATTATTATTATTATTATTATTATTATTATTATTATTATTATTATTATTATTATTATTATTATTATTATTATTATTATTATTATTATTATTATTATTATTATTATTATTATTATTATTATTATTATTATTATTATTATTATTATTATTATTATTATTATTATTATTATTATTATTATTATTATTATTATTATTATTATTATTATTATTATTATTATTATTATTATTATTATTATTATTATTATTATTATTATTATTATTATTATTATTATTATTATTATTATTATTATTATTATTATTATTATTATTATTATTATTATTATTATTATTATTATTATTATTATTATTATTATTATTATTATTATTATTATTATTATTATTATTATTATTATTATTATTATTATTATTATTATTATTATTATTATTATTATTATTATTATTATTATTATTATTATTATTATTATTATTATTATTATTATTATTATTATTATTATTATTATTATTATTATTATTATTATTATTATTATTATTATTATTATTATTATTATTATTATTATTATTATTATTATTATTATTATTATTATTATTATTATTATTATTATTATTATTATTATTATTATTATTATTATTATTATTATTATTATTATTATTATTATTATTATTATTATTATTATTATTATTATTATTATTATTATTATTATTATTATTATTATTATTATTATTATTATTATTATTATTATTATTATTATTATTATTATTATTATTATTATTATTATTATTATTATTATTATTATTATTATTATTATTATTATTATTATTATTATTATTATTATTATTATTATTATTATTATTATTATTATTATTATTATTATTATTATTATTATTATTATTATTATTATTATTATTATTATTATTATTATTATTATTATTATTATTATTATTATTATTATTATTATTATTATTATTATTATTATTATTATTATTATTATTATTATTATTATTATTATTATTATTATTATTATTATTATTATTATTATTATTATTATTATTATTATTATTATTATTATTATTATTATTATTATTATTATTATTATTATTATTATTATTATTATTATTATTATTATTATTATTATTATTATTATTATTATTATTATTATTATTATTATTATTATTATTATTATTATTATTATTATTATTATTATTATTATTATTATTATTATTATTATTATTATTATTATTATTATTATTATTATTATTATTATTATTATTATTATTATTATTATTATTATTATTATTATTATTATTATTATTATTATTATTATTATTATTATTATTATTATTATTATTATTATTATTATTATTATTATTATTATTATTATTATTATTATTATTATTATTATTATTATTATTATTATTATTATTATTATTATTATTATTATTATTATTATTATTATTATTATTATTATTATTATTATTATTATTATTATTATTATTATTATTATTATTATTATTATTATTATTATTATTATTATTATTATTATTATTATTATTATTATTATTATTATTATTATTATTATTATTATTATTATTATTATTATTATTATTATTATTATTATTATTATTATTATTATTATTATTATTATTATTATTATTATTATTATTATTATTATTATTATTATTATTATTATTATTATTATTATTATTATTATTATTATTATTATTATTATTATTATTATTATTATTATTATTATTATTATTATTATTATTATTATTATTATTATTATTATTATTATTATTATTATTATTATTATTATTATTATTATTATTATTATTATTATTATTATTATTATTATTATTATTATTATTATTATTATTATTATTATTATTATTATTATTATTATTATTATTATTATTATTATTATTATTATTATTATTATTATTATTATTATTATTATTATTATTATTATATTATTATTATTATTATTATTATTATTATTATTATTATTATTATTATTATTATTATTATTATTATTATTATTATTATTATTATTATTATTATTATTATTATTATTATTATTATTATTATTATTATTATTATTATTATTATTATTATTATTATTATTATTATTATTATTATTATTATTATTATTATTATTATTATTATTATTATTATTATTATTATTATTATTATTATTATTATTATTATTATTATTATTATTATTATTATTATTATTATTATTATTATTATTATTATTATTATTATTATTATTATTATTATTATTATTATTATTATTATTATTATTATTATTATTATTATTATTATTATTATTATTATTATTATTATTATTATTATTATTATTATTATTATTATTATTATTATTATTATTATTATTATTATTATTATTATTATTATTATTATTATTATTATTATTATTATTATTATTATTATTATTATTATTATTATTATTATTATTATTATTATTATTATTATTATTATTATTATTATTATTATTATTATTATTATTATTATTATTATTATTATTATTATTATTATTATTATTATTATTATTATTATTATTATTATTATTATTATTATTATTATTATTATTATTATTATTATTATTATTATTATTATTATTATTATTATTATTATTATTATTATTATTATTATTATTATTATTATTATTATTATTATTATTATTATTATTATTATTATTATTATTATTATTATTATTATTATTATTATTATTATTATTATTATTATTATTATTATTATTATTATTATTATTATTATTATTATTATTATTATTATTATTATTATTATTATTATTATTATTATTATTATTATTATTATTATTATTATTATTATTATTATTATTATTATTATTATTATTATTATTATTATTATTATTATTATTATTATTATTATTATTATTATTATTATTATTATTATTATTATTATTATTATTATTATTATTATTATTATTATTATTATTATTATTATTATTATTATTATTATTATTATTATTATTATTATTATTATTATTATTATTATTATTATTATTATTATTATTATTATTATTATTATTATTATTATTATTATTATTATTATTATTATTATTATTATTATTATTATTATTATTATTATTATTATTATTATTATTATTATTATTATTATTATTATTATTATTATTATTATTATTATTATTATTATTATTATTATTATTATTATTATTATTATTATTATTATTATTATTATTATTATTATTATTATTATTATTATTATTATTATTATTATTATTATTATTATTATTTATTATTATTATTATTATTATTATTATTATTATTATTATTATTATTATTATTATTATTATTATTATTATTATTATTATTATTATTATTATTATTATTATTATTATTATTATTATTATTATTATTATTATTATTATTATTATTATTATTATTATTATTATTATTATTATTATTATTATTATTATTATTATTATTATTATTATTATTATTATTATTATTATTATTATTATTATTATTATATTATTATTATTATTATTATTATTATTATTATTATTATTATTATTATTATTATTATTATTATTATTATTATTATTATTATTATTATTATTATTATTATTATTATTATTATTATTATTATTATTATTATTATTATTATTATTATTATTATTATTATTATTATTATTATTATTATTATTATTATTATTATTATTATTATTATTATTATTATTATTATTATTATTATTATTATTATTATTATTATTATTATTATTATTATTATTATTATTATTATTATTATTATTATTATTATTATTATTATTATTATTATTATTATTATTATTATTATTATTATTATTATTATTATTATTATTATTATTATTATTATTATTATTATTATTATTATTATTATTATTATTATTATTATTATTATTATTATTATTATTATTATTATTATTATTATTATTATTATTATTATTATTATTATTATTATTATTATTATTATTATTATTATTATTATTATTATTATTATTATTATTATTATTATTATTATTATTATTATTATTATTATTATTATTATTATTATTATTATTATTATTATTATTATTATTATTATTATTATTATTATTATTATTATTATTATTATTATTATTATTATTATTATTATTATTATTATTATTATTATTATTATTATTATTATTATTATTATTATTATTATTATTATTATTATTATTATTATTATTATTATTATTATTATTATTATTATTATTATTATTATTATTATTATTATTATTATTATTATTATTATTATTATTATTATTATTATTATTATTATTATTATTATTATTATTATTATTATTATTATTATTATTATTATTATTATTATTATTATTATTATTATTATTATTATTATTATTATTATTATTATTATTATTATTATTATTATTATTATTATTATTATTATTATTATTATTATTATTATTATTATTATTATTATTATTATTATTATTATTATTATTATTATTATTATTATTATTATTATTATTATTATTATTATTATTATTATTATTATTATTATTATTATTATTATTATTATTATTATTATTATTATTATTATTATTATTATTATTATTATTATTATTATTATTATTATTATTATTATTATTATTATTATTATTATTATTATTATTATTATTATTATTATTATTATTATTATTATTATTATTATTATTATTATTATTATTATTATTATTATTATTATTATTATTATTATTATTATTATTATTATTATTATTATTATTATTATTATTATTATTATTATTATTATTATTATTATTATTATTATTATTATTATTATAATTATTATTATTATTATTATTATTATTATTATTATTATTATTATTATTATTATTATTATTATTATTATTATTATTATTATTATTATTATTATTATTATTATTATTATTATTATTATTATTATTATTATTATTATTATTATTGAACAGAATTCTCCAGGATGAATGTTTTTAATTTAGGATGCTAGGATGCAAAGATGAGCTGCAATGCCTGGAACCTAAATTTATCGGGTGAGAAACCTGTGCCTCAACAATTATATTTTCTCGTTAGTGGTAGTGAATATAATTGTTGTGAAATAAAAAGAGAGAGAGATGTATTTCAGATCTTACAATTTTATTTGTTTTAAAAAAAGTAGGATTAATTTTGGGCTCTTATAGCTCACCGTTTTGGTTGATAGTTGAACAGCAATTGACTATCCAATGTTTTTGATATAACATTTTGATTTTACGATACTTAGGATACTCATTAGTATTAGTTACAATAAGGTACCATTAATATTTACAAATTCAATTTTATCTTATATATTTTACATAAAAATTTTGTCTAAATTTCTGAATTTAGACAATTATTATTATTATTATTATTATTATTATTATTAATTATTATTATTATTATTTATTATTATTATTATTATTATTATTATTATTATTATTATTATTATTATTATTATTATTATTATTATTATTATTATTATTATTATTATTATTATTATTATTATTATTATTATTATTATTATTATTATTATTATTATTATTATTATTATTATTATTATATTATTATTATTATTATTATTATTATTATTATTATTATTATTATTATTATTATTATTATTATTATTATTATTATTATTATTATTATTATTATTATTATTATTATTATTATTATTATTATTATTATTATTATTATTATTATTATTATTATTATTATTATTATTATTATTATTATTATTATTATTATTATTATTATTATTATTATTATTATTATTATTATTATTATTATATTATTATTATTATTATTATTATTATTATTATTATTATTATTATTATTATTATTATTATTATTATTATTATTATTATTATTATTATTATTATTATTATTATTATTATTATTATTATTATTATTATTATTATTATTATTATTATTATTATTATTATTATTATTATTATTATTATTATTATTATTATTATTATTATTATTATTATTATTATTATTATTATTATTATTATTATTATTATTATTATTATTATTATTATTATTATTATTATTATTATTATTATTATTATTATTATTATTATTATTATTATTATTATTATTATTATTATTATTATTATTATTATTATTATTATTATTATTATTATTATTATTATTATTATTATTATTATTATTATTATTATTATTATTATATTATTATTATTATTATTATTATTATTATTATTATTATTATTATTATTATTATTATTATTATTATTATTATTATTATTATTATTATTATTATTATTATTATTATTATTATTATTATTATTATTATTATTATTATTATTATTATTATTATTATTATTATTATTATTATTATTATTATTATTATTATTATTATTATTATTATTATTATTATTATTATTATTATTATTATTATTATTATTATTATTATTATTATTATTATTATTATTATTATTATTATTATTATTATTATTATTATTATTATTATTATTATTATTATTATTATTATTATTATTATTATTATTATTATTATTATTATTATTATTATTATTATTATTATTATTATTATTATTATTATTATTATTATTATTATTATTATTATTATTATTATTATTATTATTATTATTATTATTATTATTATTATTATTATTATTATTATTATTATTATTATTATTATTATTATTATTATTATTATTATTATTATTATTATTATTATTATTATTATTATTATTATTATTATTATTATTATTATTATTATTATTATTATTATTATTATTATTATTATTATTATTATTATTATTATTATTATTATTATTATTATTATTATTATTATTATTATTATTATTATTATTATTATTATTATTATTATTATTATTATTATTATTATTATTATTATTATTATTATTATTATTATTATTATTATTATTATTATTATTATTATTATTATTATTATTATTATTATTATTATTATTATTATTATTATTATTATTATTATTATTATTATTATTATTATTATTATTATTATTATTATTATTATTATTATTATTATTATTATTATTATTATTATTATTATTATTATTATTATTATTATTATTATTATTATTATTATTATTATTATTATTATTATTATTATTATTATTATTATTATTATTATTATTATTATTATTATTATTATTATTATTATTATTATTATTATTATTATTATTATTATTATTATTATTATTATTATTATTATTATTATTATTATTATTATTATTATTATTATTATTATTATTATTATTATTATTATTATTATTATTATTATTATTATTATTATTATTATTATTATTATTATTATTATTATTATTATTATTATTATTATTATTATTATTATTATTATTATTATTATTATTATTATTATTATTATTATTATTATTATTATTATTATTATTATTATTATTATTATTATTATTATTATTATTATTATTATTATTATTATTATTATTATTATTATTATTATTATTATTATTATTATTATTATTATTATTATTATTATTATTATTATTATTATTATTATTATTATTATTATTATTATTATTATTATTATTATTATTATTATTATTATTATTATTATTATTCTTATTATTATTATTATTATTATTTTTATTATGCATCATCAGAGTCTGCATCCCGGTGAGTGCTAAAAACTAGGTGGAGACAATGCAAAGGATGACGGTTATTGTGATGCAGATGAAATTGGAGCCTGACGACTGATGAAAATTTAAATATTTGTAGCCTGTATGAACCTTTTTTATAGTATTTTTTTAACTTTAAATGAGTTAGTAATATGTTTTGTTTTTATGTCAATTTGTTTTGTTTTATATTAATTTATTTTATTTATATGTAAGAACATTTTTATATATATCAAATATTAATTACATAACTCTCCACTAACCCCACTCATATGGATTGGAAAGACTCATACAATTTGTTTGAAACCAGAACAAAAAGTATTTATTAAAATTGAACTATTATTAAAATTATTAGCTTATTAATTATTATTAATTATTAAGAAGCAGCTCCTTCATTTAAAAAATAGTTGCCAATCTATGTCTTAATTACATTCCTGTTTCGAGCATGTGTTGTTGGGAATGGTGGGCACAGATATTTTGTCTGACATTACAGCATTACCGACGGGGAAAAACAGAATATACCTGTTAATTACAACAAAAGAAGACTTAACTTAATTTTTAAAAAATAAAGATATAGTATAAACAAGTAAATGCCAAATTTATGCATACCTGAATCATTCCCATATCTTCTAACACTTACTGCTGTAAAAGTATACTGTATATAGAACATCGATCCGGAATTTGCAGGACATTTAATGGCCACATGCTTTCCTTCAATAGCTCCAACAAAATTTGGCAGTTTCCACATATGTTGAAAATTGTTTTCAATGTTCCCGAATTGTTTCGTTGTAGGTTCACTTACGTAAACTGGCGATAATATGTCCCGCAAGGCTCTGAACGTCTCCAAAACAATTTTTCTTATGCTAAATATCTAAAACATATATTTAAATATGTGATTCATAAAATATATCATTGATTACTTACAGCAGCGTAATATCCAACCTCTCTTGTATACCAATTATTTGTTTGGGTTTCTGTAGTGAATCATCAACCAAAGTTAAAACTAAAGCGAATAGAGTTCTTGACATTTGCGTATGTTTAAAAAACTGTTGCTCTTCCATATGTTTTATATTGGCAAAAACTTTCCGTTGGTAGCCACTTGTGGCCCAATCTTTATTTATTGGGCGAACACCTCATCCTCGTGTTCGTCGTTTTTCCCTTAAGGTCAGAATATATTTTGCACAACTCCAGGAACCTTTAGGCAATAAATAAATTAGTCGCATCCATTTTTTACGTTTTTTTAAAAAAAAAAAAAAAGAAAACACTAAAGCTTACAACGAGTATTTATACTTCCTTTTTATTGTTTATGTACAAAATGTAATAACATATGATACATTTACGTTTTTCAATAACTGCACAATTCTCGTTACTTTACGTTAAGTTTGCGTACGGTTACGGTTACACTTGGGTAGCCCAGCCTTAACTCGCTTTATAACTGGAAACACTATGTGTATGACTTATAGTTAATTACACTCGGGAATCGGAATAAAAACATTTACATTTAATTTTTCGTTTCCTAATTGGCAACCCTATTTCCTTATACCCTCAGGTTACTCTCTTCGATTCTTGTGATTTGGATTTTATCAATCGATTTATATTTTTTTATTTTAGAAATGTGCTTTAAACATAATGAACATTTACACAAAAAGATATACTCGTATTATCCTTCTAAAGCCTAGAAATAACAATATAAAATTGTTGGTTTTGAAAATATGGATTTTATAAACATTGTTTTGACTTTATTTCTGCCCCAATATGTATTTTTAATTATAATATGATAGTTAGGAAGAATTTGATAAAATTTTAATTTAATGCTTAAAATTGTTTTGGTATCCACAAATCTCAACAATCTTTACATCTCAGCATGTAAAGAATAACTTTTATTTTTTACAAAAAATATTTAATGAGTTCGCGTTGAAGTTTATAACTATCAATAGTACTTTAGACGGACAGAACTTTCATTATAACTATAGACTCAGAATAACTTTTTTAGGTAATTTAATTTAATATATAAAATTTTATCGCCAATCTCACTAAAATTTGGTTTATGTTTTTTATATGTCCATTTATGACCTCAAGACTTAAAACTTTTGTAATGCTCTTTGTATAGGTTATATGGATGCGTAACTTACCAAATCGATTAATTCCCCTTTCTGATTTATGAAAATTTTATTCAAATGTCAACGGGCTTGATCGACGGCTAACTGTTTATATTCAAAACAAATTTCTGTAATAATAGAGAGGTATTGTTGGTGTTAATCCTTATTATTAGAGAATTTGTTTTGAATATAAACATTAAAATTTTCATAAACCAGAAGATGTAGTTAATCGATTTGGCAATTGCGGCATTCATATTTCTGTCAGCATAAATCGGCTTTTACATCCTTGTTGTTATTTTTATATCTCTCCGTCTGTGTGTCCATGTATTAAATCTAGCTTTGAACTTTTAAATTAACATATGACTTGGTGATTTCCATAAAAATATTTAAAACTTTGCCTTTTTTAAGCTGAACATCTCAAAACATGGTTATAGGTTTCAATCTTTGACCTTCGGTATTCTAATGCCGCCTGCGTTAGACAAAAAAATTTTCCTTTCCTCTCCTATGAAGGATTTAGGGATCTTAATAATTTTTCTGCTCTAATAATAGAAAATTTATCAACTTTTTAGATAGAAATTAATTTTTTCTTTAAAGGGAACCATCATTGCTTTTTTATAAAATACCATTAAATAGGAATAGCAATTTACTTTAAATTTAAATGGTCATAGAGTTTAAAGGTTAAGTATCGGCAACAATATTAAGGGGGTAGCCGTACCTGACATTAGTAAGAATATTGAGTTTAGGAGGGTACCATAGATTCGGCACAAAGGACGGACGGTTTGAACCGACATCTATGTCACATGCGGCTTAAAGCACTCACCTAAAGTCAGGTATATAGAATCAGTTTTCATTACCGTAAAGCTTTTCACTTTGTAGTAATTTCAGAAACAAACATGACAATCCTTATACATATTGCTATTTTTAGATTATTTATGCATATATGGTACTTCTATGCATTTATATATCTTTGAATTATTATTTAACTTTTATAACTTCTTTTTATAAAAGTTATATTTGAAAAAATATAATCGTTTAACCAATGTCTGGTGTATTCTCATACATACAATGCATTCGATCTTACCTCTAGTAATGGAAAATAGTTGCAAACAATTTTGAATATTTTTAACTGTTAAGTGATGCTGATAGTTGTAGCTAGAAACGAAAAACAAAACGTTTATGCAAAATTTGAACTTCAAATACATAAAATATGAGGAGGTTAACAACAAGTCGGAGATGTTCTCGCAATACCAAATGAATGAGTGCGAACATATTTATGCACGTGGAAGTGTACGGCAAAGATCAAAACATTGATCGGTGTCATTGTATAGCGACAGAGTGCAATATAACAAATCATAGTTTAAAATGGAAAATAACAAGTGAAAATACTTCATAAATGACTACTCGCAAACACATATTTGTAGCAGTACGTTTAAATATGTACATTGTACAAGGAAACCTACAAATGCTCGTATCAGTTGTTAAGACATATTCAAGAGGCGTCACACCATCAGCCTAAGCAGTTACTTCCAAAAACCAACACTACACACACACATTCACTGAAAGCAGCGAGGAAATGCCAGTCGTATTGAAGTGTAATATGAATAATGCAAATCATGGATGTAAACATGGTGTGTTCGTTTGTAAATATGCATCTTTCAAAATGAATTTTATTTTATACAGCGGGGTATCACTGCCGATTATGAGGGCGCAGCAACGAAAATATAACAGCAGCTTCCACTGAACATTCAACATATTCCGTAGATTTCATCACCCATGATGAAATCTGTCTGTTCATTTTGCTTGAAATCTCAATGACAGACATTTCCATTTGGAAAAGCTTGTTATACCCTATACTACTGTGTGGTCTGCGTATAATGACTTTGTGGTGATGTTTGTAACTACCAAAAATATTTGATGTAGACCCATCTTTTATTATACCGATCGACTTAGAATCACTTTCTGTGTCGATTTAGCGATGTCCGCTCGTCCGTCTCTCCGTCTGTGTGTCCATGTAAAGTTTTTAATTAAACTACAGGTCGCAAATACGAATATATTTTGATGAAATTTGGTATATGCTTTATCGGCCATAGCATGAACGTTATTGAAATTGGTGAAAATCGGTGCATGTTCAGACCTACTCCCCATACAAACGACCCCAATGAATTCTTAAATTGTCATAAAATCCAAAAGACAATTCTTAGTCATAGCCCCCATAAAAAGCTGCTTCCCGATCTTCACTTAAATCTATCAAAAAACAAAAATATTGCACAGATTTTTTTCAAATTTGGTTTGTATATGTTTTTGCAAAATATAAGTGATTTTATCAAATATGGTCAGGAGCGTTCCATTTTTCAATCTAGTCCCCATATAAATTTAGCATCCGATATGAACTTTTTCATATCTGCAGCCAAAAAATTAATAACAATGTATATATTCAGATAGTTGGATAGGGTCTCTAAACGCATGGTATAGGGTATCGTATAGTCGGTCTAGACCGACTATAATTTTCTTACTTGTTTTTATATGTATTTTTTAACATATTCTTTTATACTTGTACATATAACACCTAAAATTCATATGATAATATTTGATTAGACTGTAAGCATCCAAACAAATTTAATGATCGTAAGAAGCATTATTTTAATTTTTTTTTAATTTTATTAAAACCAAACTTTCTCATTAAGCTGACACTTAAGTAGGTTGTTTATGTATGTTCTGACCCACGATTCTAGTACAAAACTGAGCGGCGAGGTCTACACCGACTATACGATACCCTATTTCCCATACAAAACTTAAAGCTCAACCATACTGTAGTAGATATCACTAAAAGTTCAACCATACTGTGGTAGGTAGCACATCCACGAACCCCCACAAAGCTTTACTTATTGTTGTTTACTAACACAAACATATTTTTTATTGTTCACAGATACACAAAAAAAAACAAATTTACTGCATATAAATCTAAAACTTTTGTTTTGCAAGTTTTTTTATTTTTACTGCTATGAAGTGTGGTGTGATTATAGTTCTATGCTATAAATTAACAGCAACACACTTATGAAAGAATACTTAAAATTAATTTTAAACAGCTTTTATTTTGCAGGTTTTTTACCTTTTCATTCACTTTTCATCTTCATTTCAGTAAGATTTTTTCAGTTAACTTTGAATTTAAATACATTTTATATATTATATTGAGGTTTTTTTAGAGCTGGCAGCATTTTTTTTTTTAATGTCGATAATGTTTTTTTAGGTGGAGCTAGGTATTTCCAACTTATAATTTATATACAAGTTAAGGTAACAGCTTAACGACGAATATTTTCCATAATATTTTGCTGACACTATGTCTGCTAAAATAAATATTTTAAATTTGAAAAACAAAAGAATTGAATTACACCATATGCTGCTAATTCGAAAATACGATCATGCTTTTTGTTGAATATAATTATATGTTTTTTAGACTATTAAGTTTAGTTTTTAAGGTGATGTTGAACGAGACGGTAAATAAAGAATGAAAATAAAAACTAAATAATGTAGAAAACTTAATTGGGGGCTCAACCGGGATAGCCAAATAAAAAACAAGTATCCTAATGATAATAGGAGAAAAGTGAAAAAAACAAATAAAAAACAAGTATCCTAATGATAATAGGAGAAAAGAACAAATAAAAAAAAACAAGTATCCTAATGATAATAGGAGAAAAGTGAACAAAACAACTATAAAAAAAAACAAGTATCCTAATGATAATAGGAGAAAAGAACAAATAAGAAAACAAGTATCCTAATGATAATAGGAGAAAAGTGAAAAAAAAACAACTATAAAAAACAAGTATCCTAATGATAATAGGAGAAAGGTGTGAAAAAAAAACAAATAAAAAACAAAAAAGAACAACATTAAAAACACAAAAACTTTGAAGTGCCAAAATTGAAATCTTAAAAACAATTGGTAAAAACAAACAAATAAAAATTAATAAAAAACAAGATTTACTAATAACTTTTTTAACACATTAAACTTTATAAAAAACCCGAACAAATTTTAATTTTTTCCGAAAACAAAAAAAACACCAAGCAACCGAAAAGCAAACAAGATTTACTAATAACCTTCAAATAACTCATTAAACGTTATAAAAAATTGAAACAAATTTTAATTTTTTCCGAAAACGGAAAAAGCACCAAAAAATTTAAAATTAATTAGTGTTACTGCCAACGCCGGGCAGCATCACCCCGGTACGAATGGAACTGGGTCAGCTTTAAAACCAGCTCAGCTTTAAATCAAGGTCAACTTTAAAACCAAGTCATCATTCCGAAGCAACTATCAGTGGGTCAACTATATAAATAATTATAATTAATTTTTACGTAAGTTAGATAAAATTTATATTCGATTTAAAGCTTATTGTTAGCTTAATTAAGTTGAGTTGTTGAAAGATCAGTGAGAAAATTTTTTTTACATTAAAAATAAAATTTACAATACTTTAAAGATAAAGATAAAAGATAGCGATTCCTTTTTTATTAAATTTGTGGTAGACTGGAACGCTGGCTTATCTTGGGGAAATAGCGGAGGAAATAGGCTATTTGCCAGGGGAAGAAAATTTAAGTAAGTCTTTGGACGATTTAGCTGACCTATTTCAGAATTTGAACATGGCAACCAGTGCCCAGATAACTGAATTGATTCAGGCCCAGACCGCCCCATTAAGGGAGGTCATAGATAGGCTTTCCGGGCAGTTGTCCGATATCGTTAATATTAATACGGTAATTGAATTCAAGGTACAGCACATTGATGAAAGTATCAAGTGCGACGAGCCTTTAGACGTTATCAAATCCTTGCCCAATTTCGATGGGAAAGGTTCATACGTAAGTTGGCGGTAGGCCGCCAGCAATTCAATGCAACTGTATAAAAAAGGCAGCAGAAAATATTTCGCTGCACTTACAATTTTACGGAACAGGATTACGCGGGACGCTAACGATATTCTTACAAATCATGGAACGGTTTTGAATTTTGAGGCAATTATAAGCCGACTGGATTTTGCGTACGCCGATAAGAGACCGCTACATCTTATCGAACAGGAATTAAGTGTCATGAGACAGGGTTCCTTGTCACTAATCGATTACTACAATGAAATAAATAAAAAGCTAACCGCTCTTATTAATAAAACTTTAATGACTCACGGTTCAGAGTCAGAGTTAACAAGGGAACTTAATAAGAAAAATAGGCAATATGCTCTCAGGGTGTTTATCACCGGATTAAACGCTCCATTGGCCAATATAATTTTTTCATTATCACCAAGCGATTTACCAAGTGCGTTGGCGAAGGCTCAGGAGCTTGAGTCTAATAATATTAGAGCGAATTTTGCTTCACAATTTAACAGGACCATACATTATAACAATAATAATAATTATAATAAACAGCCTAATTCATTGCGTTTTCCACGAAACGGGAATAATTCACAGAACAATGGATTTGGGAAGTTCGGTTTATAAGAAACCACCTCAGCCTTCCAATAACGTTCCAAAAACTAATTTTAACAACCAGAACAATATTCAACCGGCCACAAAGCGTCCGTTTGTTAACTCTCAAATGAGTTATCAGCCTAATCAGAAGGCTCAGAGAATCAATAATATAAATGAAGATACTTTTTTAGAGACAGATCCATGCTGCCCTACATCGTCAGGACAGCAAGTAGTGGACGAAAACTCACAGTTTTAATTGACAGTGGCGCTACAAGCAGCTACTGCAGACCCGGAGTTCTTGCGAACAGAAGGGATTTAGCTATTAAGAAGAGAGTTAGGACTATCAATGGTTACACTCTCATTAATTATTATTACGAGGCAAGCCTTTTTGGAATTAATCAGAGGTTTTATGAAATTTCAAACCTGGAAACAGATGTGCTTATACGTTACAATTTTTTGAAAAAGGCCAATGCAATATTGGACTTCAAACAGGGAACTATAACCTGCAGGAATTATTGCGAGAAATTTGTTAATTTCAAAGCGGAAAATATTGATAACAGTATTTCGGTGAGAAATCACAATAATAGGAGTGGTGACGAGAGTGCCGCAGAGGAAGGTGGGGAAGATTTAAAAATTTTAGGTGAAATTGTTGATGAAGATTATCATAGGGGATTGAATTCGAATGCCTCAATTGAAAATGATGATCATGAGATAATGGCACTTTCGGAACTACGCGGCGATATACGCAAAACAGTGTCTAAGTTACACTCAAATATAGATTTAAATTTGCCGTTTAGAACGGATATTAGGGCGGAAATAGGTACTATCGATGAAAATCCGGTATGGAGTAAGCAATATCCATATCCTCTATCTGCAAACAGTTTTGTAAATAATGAAATACAAAAGTTACTAGAGACAGGTATCATACGTGAAAGCAAGGGTCCTTATAATTCACCTGTATGGGTCGTTCCGAAAAAGGGATTGAACGATGATGGGACACAGAAGCTCCGCTTGGTAATTGATTATAAAAAATTGAATGAGAAAACGATATCTTATAGATACCCTATTCCGGATTGTAACGTTATATTGTCCAATTTGGGGAAAGCCAAATATTTTTCGACCATTGATCTCGAATCTGGTTTCCATCAAATCCCTATGAAGGAGGATGATGTGGGAAAAACCGCTTTTTCCGTTAATAACGGAAAATATGAGTTCATCAGAATGCCATTTGGTCTGAAAAATGCCCCAAGTATTTTTCAGAATGCGATGGATGATATTTTGCGAAAGTTCATTGGTAAATTTTGTCATGTCTATATAGACGACATTATAGTTTACTCCAGAACTTTGGATGAACATAGACAACATTTGAATATGGTAATTAATACCCTAAAGGGGCTAATATGAAAATCTCATTGGAGAAATCTAAATTTTTTAAAAAAGTAGAATTTCTGGGCTACGTAGTAGCACATGGCGTAATAAGAACGGATCCCAATAAAATAGAAACAATTAAAGATTATCCACAACCACAAACTCTTAGACAACTTCGAAGTTTTCTAGGGTTAACGGGTTATTACCGAAAATTTATAAAGGACTATGCTAGGGTGGCGAAACCGTTGACTAACTTTCTTGCGGGGGAAAACGGTAGAATATCGACCAATATGTCAAGGAAAGTCAAATTAGAACTGGATAAGGAGGGAATTTCAGCATTTAAGAAATTAAAGAACCTGTTGGCTGATCAGGTGGAACTTAACCAACCCGATTTTGGAACAAAATTTGTTCTTACGACTGATGCTTCCAATGCGGCCATCGGTGCTGTTCTGACACAAGGGGGAAGACCTATTATTTTCATATCGAAAACTCTGAATTCTACTGAACGCAATTACGCCACAAATGAAAAAGAGTTGTATGCTATAGTCTGGGCGATCAAAAATCTCAGGAATTATTTATATGGCGTGGCTGATCTGGAAATACACACAGATCATCAACCCCTTACTTTCGCGATTTCGACTAGAAATCCTAACGCCAAAATTAAGCGATGGATGTCTTTTATTGAAGAATATGCTCCTAAATTTATATATAAACCAGGTGCAACCAATGTCGTGGCCGATGCACTTTCTAGACAGGTTTTAAATAATATTTCAGACAACGACTCACTGCGGAGCACACAACATTCCGTTGAAAGCAGCGAAACATTTAATATTCCCGAAGTTAATAAACCACTAAATGAATTTAAACAACAAATTTTACTAAATAAGTCTAATTTTACACTTCATGAATCCCTTACAACCTTCGGTAGAACTCGCCATATAATAGACTTCGATACTAGGGAAAATTTGAAAAATATCCTCTTGGAATTTCTTAAGCCCAACCTAGTTACAGCAATTCATTGCACACAGGAAAACCTTTACGAATTTAAGGAAACCGTTAGAAATTTATTTGGAAATAAGTTTATTTTTACCAGAATACTGGCCATTGATGTAACCAATCAATATGATCGATTGGATATAATAGGACGAACACACTCTCGTACTCATAGAAGTAGTAGGGAAAACCATAAGCAAATGTGTGGGAGATACTACTGGCCTAAGATGTTAGACGACATAAAACAGTATGTTAGGCATTGCGATATATGTAATAAAGCCAAGTATGATAGGAAACCTATTAAACTTCCAATTGGAGAGGCTCCAATTCCTAAAAACGTGGGGGAGTTCCTTCACATTGATATATTTTATGCGCAGGGTCATAAGTTTCTCACTTGTTTAGACTCTTACTCGAAATATGTGGTCATAAAACACATAGAGGATAAATTACACCTTGGTGACAAAGTTCAGGAAATTTTACAGAGTTTTCCAAGTGCGAATAAACTCACCTTGGATAATGAACCGGGTTTTACAACCCCACAATTTAAGTCCCTAATGCGGAGATCAGGGATACAGTTGTATTTTTGCGATCCACGCCATAGTAAAACCAATGGCCAGGTGGAAAGAGTTCACTCGACTCTTGTCGAAATTGCGCGCTGTATTAAGGAGGAATTTCATATTATTGATACAGTGGAAGTATTCTATAAAGCTGCACAACAGTATAATTTAACGATCCATTCAGTAACAAGTGAGAGGCCTTTTGATATATTTTTCAACAAAGTACCGCATGACGATGTAGAAGATAAACTTCGCCAGGCACAATTAAAAATTTTAAATAGAAACAAAGTCTCTAAGGTGAAAACTTATCATCCAGATCAGGAGATTTATGAAAAGCTTATTGGTAAAAGAAATAAATTAGATAATAGATATAAGAAACAAAAAATTCAAGAAGATTTAGGTAATAAGGTTAAGGTTTTTAGCAGAAATAGAATAATTCATAAAGAAAACATAAAATCATAGGTTTTCTTTCTTTTTCACAGAAAATGATATTTGAACTGGTAATATTACTTACGATCTACAATGTCTGTCTATCCGAGGTACAGATATTTGACTATTCAAATTCTCAGCTTATCTCAATACATATGGGACAGGCTAGGCTACAAAATGGAAACTTCAAATTGATCAATGTTCTGAATTTGACAGATTATGAATCAACAATTAGTGAAATAGAGTCTGAGATCCATCATAAAGTTCCTAAAAATAGCACCATACTACCATTTCTTTTCCATGATGTCAAAAAAATAAGGGAACATATCGAAATTATAAAGCCTCGAAAAAAGCGTTCGATCAATTTTTTGGGCACAGCTTGGAAGTGGATAGCTGGTATCCCAGATCATGACGATCATAAGATAGTTACCGATCAAATGGCACGGTTACTACAAAATAATGATAGACAGAGAATAATCAATAAGAATGTTGTGGAGAGAGTAAATTTATTGTCAAATTCAATGAATCATATCATCAAGGCTGTTCAATCTTTGGACGAAGTTAGAAGAACACATGAAGAAACATTAACAAATAGATTAAGAATTTTAAAAGAGGAAATTATTAATGTGGAATATGCCCTACAATGGTCAAAAGTAGGTATTATAAACTCATTTATTTTATCTGAGAAAGAGATAATGGAGGTTAGACAATTTTTAGATGAGGAAAAATTTCCTTACACTGATCTTCAACAAGCTCTAAGTTTTGCAACAATTAAAATTGCAACTGATAATGTAGCACTAATTTATATAATAAATCTACCTTCTATAGAAAATAATAACTGTGAAAAATTGTTAATAAAGCCTATAAAAATACAAGAAAAAACTGTTAAAATCAATACTGAAAACATAATTAGATGTAATAAAGAAATTTATAAAGAAAAAGAAAATTGTAAAGAATATAATGGGTTATGTATTTGCAATAAAGAAACCTTAATAGATATAAGTAAAACAAATTGTATTCCAGCTCTCTTATCCAGCAAAAATCATGATTGCGTTTTTATGAATAATCAGCATATTAATTCAGTACAGGAATTATCTTCCGGAACTATTTTGTTAAATCAATTTAGAGGTATTATAAAAACCTCAAATAATGAAACAAACGAATTATTGGGTACTTATTTAATCAATTTTCATAATGATACCTTAACGGTAGACAACAGAACATTCGTTTCAAGAGAAATATTGGATTGGAAGCCGCTTCCGCCATTATTGCAACCAATGAAAAATAGTCGGGAAATTGAAGAAGTTCTTTCATTAGAATTAATGAAGGACTTGCAAATGAATAATATTGATGAATTGACATCGCTGTTGTTTGGCAGTAAATTGATGTTTTCACTCAACTTTGGTCTTTTGATTATATTAATCTTTTTCATATTTGTAATAGCTTACAAACTTTGGTTTAAAAAGAAAATTGGGTTGACAGTTACGAACATAATAAATGAGCCCAATCCTCCTAATCTTGAGGAGCCAGGTACTTCACCTAAACTAAGATGTGAATTTCGTAGCATCAACGATCTTCCTATTCATTAAGAATCGGGACGATTCAACTTACAAAGGGGGGAGTTAAGGTAACAGCTTAACGACGAATATTTTCCATAATATTTTGCTGACACTATGTCAGTTAAGGCAACAGCTTAACGACGAATATTTTCCATAATATTTTGCTGACACTATGTCTGCTAAAATAAATATTTTAAATTTGAAAAACAAAAGAATTGAATTACACCTTACGCGTAGCATATGGTGCTAATTCGAAAATACGATCATGCTTTTTGTTGAATATAATTATATGTTTTTTAGACTATTAAGTTTAGTTTTTAAGGTGATGTTGAACGAGACTGTAAATAAAGAATGAAAATAAAAACTAAATAATGTAGAAAACTTAATTTACATCTATTTTTGCTGCTATAAAGTTTGGTTTATCTTGTAATTTTTGATTAAATATGTAAAATAAGAGCGCCTAAAAGTATGCCACATATGTTTTCTTATTATATGGAGGAATTATCAAATATTTTGTGTTTTACTAACCCCCATATCACACATCACACTGCAAGTTCGAAAAACTCAATACACTCACATTTTTTTACTAATACACACACATATTCCGCAGTGGTCACACTAATGGCACCAAATTTTTCGTGCGAGTAATGGCTGCCACTAACGATGATTACTGTTACCCTGTTATAAATTTAATGCAAATTTACTGGATTCTGCAAAATTGCAATTAAAGTTTTAACTTGTTAAATTATTATTATGATTTATTTCTTGAAATGCGTATAGAAAAACGCAAGTTTGTTAATTATGAATAATTCATAAAGAAAACATAAAATCATAGGTTTTCTTTCTTTTTCACAGAAAATGATATTTGAACTGGTAATATTACTTACGATCTACAATGTCTGTCTATCCGAGGTACAGATATTTGACTATTCAAATTCTCAGCTTATCTCAATACATATGGGACAGGCTAGGCTACAAAATGGAAACTTCAAATTGATCCATGTTCTGAATTTGACAGATTATGAATCAACAATTAGTGAAATAGAGTCTGAGATCCATCATAAAGTTCCTAAAAATAGCACCATACTACCATTTCTTTTCCATGATGTCAAAAAAATAAGGGAACATATCGAAATTATAAAGCCTCGAAAAAAGCGTTCGATCAATTTTTTGGGCACAGCTTGGAAGTGGATAGCTGGTATCCCAGATCATGACGATCATAAGATAGTTACCGATCAAATGGCAGGGTTACTACAAAATAATGATAGACAGAGAATAATCAATAAGAATGTTGTGGAGAGAGTAAATTTATTGTCAAATTCAATGAATCATATCATCAAGGCTGTTCAATCTTTGGACGAAGTTAGAAGAACACATGAAGAAACATTTACAAATAGATTAAGAATTTTAAAAGAGGAAATTATTAATGTGGAATATGCCCTACAATGGTCAAAAGTAGGTATTATAAACTCATTTATTTTATCCGAGAAAGAGATAATGGAGGTTAGACAATTTTTAGATGAGGAAAAATTTCCTTACACTGATCTTCAACAAGCTCTAAGTTTTGCAACAATTAAAATTGCAACTGATAATGTAGCACTAATTTATATAATAAATCTACCTTCTATAGAAAATAATAACTGTGAAAAATTGTTAATAAAGCCTATAAAAATACAAGAAAAAACTGTTAAAATCAATACTGAAAACATAATTAGATGTAAAAAAGAAATTTTTAAAGAAAAAGAAAATTGTAAAGAATATAATGGGTTATGTATTTGCAATAAAGAAACCTTAATAGATATAAGTAAAACAAATTGTATTCCAGCTCTCTTATCCAGCAAAAATCATGATTGCGTTTTTATGAATAATCAGCATATTAATTCAGTACAGGAATTATCTTCCGGAACTATTTTGTTAAATCAATTTAGAGGTATTATAAAAACCTCAAATAATGAAACAAACGAATTATTGGGTACTTATTTAATCAATTTTCATAATGATACCTTAACGGTAGACAACAGAACATTCGTTTCAAGAGAAATATTGGATTGGAAGCCGCTTCCGCCATTATTGCAACCAATGAAAAATAGTCGGGAAATTGAAGAAGTTCTTTCATTAGAATTAATGAAGGACTTGCAAATGAATAATATTGATGAATTGACATCGCTGTTGTTTGGCAGTAAATTGATGTTTTCACTCAACTTTGGTCTTTTGATTATATTAATCTTTTTCATATTTGTAATAGCTTACAAACTTTGGTTTAAAAAGAAAATTGGGTTGACAGTTACGAACATAATAAATGAGCCCAATCCTCCTAATCTTGAGGAGCCAGGTACTTCACCTAAACTAAGATGTGAATTTCGTAGCATCAACGATCTTCCTATTCATTAAGAATCGGGACGATTCAACTTACAAAGGGGGGAGTTACGGTAACAGCTTAACGACGAATATTTTCCATAATATTTTGCTGACACTATGTCAGTTAAGGCAACAGCTTAACGACGAATATTTTCCATAATATTTTGCTGACACTATGTCTGCTAAAATAAATATTTTAAATTTGAAAAACAAAAGAATTGAATTACACCTTACGCGTAGCATATGGTGCTAATTCGAAAATACGATCATGCTTTTTGTTGAATATAATTATATGTTTTTTAGACTATTAAGTTTAGTTTTTAAGGTGATGTTGAACGAGACTGTAAATAAAGAATGAAAATAAAAACTAAATAATGTAGAAAACTTAATTTACATCTATTTTTGCTGCTATAAAGTTTGGTTTATCTTGTAATTTTTGATTAAATATGTAAAATAAGAGCGCCTAAAAGTATGCCACATATGTTTTCTTATTATATGGAGGAATTATCAAATATTTTGTGTTTTACTAACCCCCATATCACACATCACACTGCAAGTTCGAAAAACTCAATACACTCACATTTTTTTACTAATACACACACATATTCCGCAGTGGTCACACTAATGGCACCAAATTTTTCGTGCGAGTAATGGCTGCCACTAACGATGATTACTGTTACCCTGTTATAAATTTAATGCAAATTTACTGGATTCTGCAAAATTGCAATTAAAGTTTTAACTTGTTAAATTATTATTATGATTTATTTCTTGAAATGCGTATAGAAAAACGCAAGTTTGTTAATTATGAATAATTCATAAAGAAAACATAAAATCATAGGTTTTCTTTCTTTTTCACAGAAAATGATATTTGAACTGGTAATATTACTTACGATCTACAATGTCTGTCTATCCGAGGTACAGATATTTGACTATTCAAATTCTCAGCTTATCTCAATACATATGGGACAGGCTAGGCTACAAAATGGAAACTTCAAATTGATCCATGTTCTGAATTTGACAGATTATGAATCAACAATTAGTGAAATAGAGTCTGAGATCCATCATAAAGTTCCTAAAAATAGCACCATACTACCATTTATTTTCCATGATGTCAAAAAAATAAGGGAACATATCGAAATTATAAAGCCTCGAAAAAAGCGTTCGATCAATTTTTTGGGCACAGCTTGGAAGTGGATAGCTGGTATCCCAGATCATGACGATCATAAGATAGTTACCGATCAAATGGCAGGGTTACTACAAAATAATGATAGACAGAGAATAATCAATAAGAATGTTGTGGAGAGAGTAAATTTATTGTCAAATTCAATGAATCATATCATCAAGGCTGTTCAATCTTTGGACGAAGTTAGAAGAACACATGAAGAAACATTTACAAATAGATTAAGAATTTTAAAAGAGGAAATTATTAATGTGGAATATGCCCTACAATGGTCAAAAGTAGGTATTATAAACTCATTTATTTTATCCGAGAAAGAGATAATGGAGGTTAGACAATTTTTAGATGAGGAAAAATTTCCTTACACTGATCTTCAACAAGCTCTAAGTTTTGCAACAATTAAAATTGCAACTGATAATGTAGCACTAATTTATATAATAAATCTACCTTCTATAGAAAATAATAACTGTGAAAAATTGTTAATAAAGCCTATAAAAATACAAGAAAAAACTGTTAAAATCAATACTGAAAACATAATTAGATGTAAAAAAGAAATTTTTAAAGAAAAAGAAAATTGTAAAGAATATAATGGGTTATGTATTTGCAATAAAGAAACCTTAATAGATATAAGTAAAACAAATTGTATTCCAGCTCTCTTATCCAGCAAAAATCATGATTGCGTTTTTATGAATAATCAGCATATTAATTCAGTACAGGAATTATCTTCCGGAACTATTTTGTTAAATCAATTTAGAGGTATTATAAAAACCTCAAATAATGAAACAAACGAATTATTGGGTACTTATTTAATCAATTTTCATAATGATACCTTAACGGTAGACAACAGAACATTCGTTTCAAGAGAAATATTGGATTGGAAGCCGCTTCCGCCATTATTGCAACCAATGAAAAATAGTCGGGAAATTGAAGAAGTTCTTTCATTAGAATTAATGAAGGACTTGCAAATGAATAATATTGATGAATTGACATCGCTGTTGTTTGGCAGTAAATTGATGTTTTCACTCAACTTTGGTCTTTTGATTATATTAATCTTTTTCATATTTGTAATAGCTTACAAACTTTGGTTTAAAAAGAAAATTGGGTTGACAGTTACGAACATAATAAATGAGCCCAATCCTCCTAATCTTGAGGAGCCAGGTACTTCACCTAAACTAAGATGTGAATTTCGTAGCATCAACGATCTTCCTATTCATTAAGAATCGGGACGATTCAACTTACAAAGGGGGGAGTTACGGTAACAGCTTAACGACGAATATTTTCCATAATATTTTGCTGACACTATGTCAGTTAAGGCAACAGCTTAACGACGAATATTTTCCATAATATTTTGCTGACACTATGTCTGCTAAAATAAATATTTTAAATTTGAAAAACAAAAGAATTGAATTACACCACACGCGTAGCATATGGTGCTAATTCGAAAATACGATCATGCTTTTTGTTGAATATAATTATATGTTTTTTAGACTATTTACTAACCCCCATATCACACATCACACTGCAAGTTCGAAAAACTCAATACACTCACATTTTTTTACTAATACACACACATATTCCGCAGTGGTCACACTAATGGCACCAAATTTTTCGTGCGAGTAATGGCTGCCACTAACGATGATTACTGTTACCCTGTTATAAATTTAATGCAAATTTACTGGATTCTGCAAAATTGCAATTAAAGTTTTAACTTGTTAAATTATTATTATGATTTATTTCTTGAAATGCGTATAGAAAAACGCAAGTTTGTTAATTATGGAGCATAAATATTATTAACTATTATTAAAATAATACTAATAATAATAAATGTTAACATTTTCCCTCTAACATCTAACTATATAATAAACGCGGAAACGCTATTAAACAAAAAACAAAAAGTGAATATGGACGCCAAACTCAGCCAAGAAAATATTTTAAAATTAATTAAATTATGATATGGGATATGAGCAGTAATTCATACAGGCACAATGATTTAAAGAACAAGGCCTATGAAAATATAGCAAAAGAGATGGGTATGATGGTGGAAGTGGTGAAAAAAAATTTTTTTTTCAATTTGAGAAGTAAACAAATTTTTTCAAGTTTACGCTTCGACAACATTTAAAAAATGAGATTGCAGTCAGATGTGTGAACACAAAAGTAAATGGCGATGGATTCGACTAATTCGAACAATTTTTCGATGATAATACGTACACAACGATTTCACAGTTGCAGTGTGATGTGAGATAGCAGGGTAAGAGTATTTTTATATTCATCGTATTCAATATTAGAGAATAATTTAAGGAAGTTGTATATTTCTTTCAATATCATGTCCACGAAAAACAAAAATACATACAATTATTATTCCAATATATTTTTTTGCTTCTTATTAAGTAAAATAGCCAATATTGATGTTTAGTATCGTAATTTATGTATCACTTTTCAGACTTTAATATTTATTTACTAAATTTGTTATTACATCAGTCCATATCTTTGCTTTTTTTTTTCGGATATTAACGATTTTCAAACAATTTTTTTTATATTTTCTTTCAATTTTTTTATTTAAGTTTTTAATTTTTATTTTCTCAATTTTTAATTTAAGTTTTTAGTTTTAAATTTAGTTTTTAATTTTTAGTTTTTAATTTTTGCTTTAATTTATTATAGATGGTGTTTTTAATTAGTTTCTATAGTTGTTTTTCAATAATAGTTTATATATTCTATTCCTTTTTATTAACTTTGAATATTCAAGTGTATTTGTGTTAGTTTCTATAGTTGCTTTTTCATTAATATTTTAGATATTTCATTCTTTTTTATTATTGTTTTATCATAGAGTTTTATCTTCATATTATGTTATACATTTTCTTAAAAAAATTGTTGTTATAACTAGAATCGTTTATAAAATTATGTAATTTTATTAAAGGTACAACAAATTCATAGAAAAAATTTTAAACGGCGCACTAACATGAAGTCCCGTTTCTATGCTTTTTATATTTTTAGTTTTTATACCCTCCACCCCAGTGTGCAGAGGGTATATATAAGTTTGTCATTCCGTTTGTAATAATTAGGAAAATAATTTGGACCCCATAATATATATATATTTGTGATTCTTATAACAACCAGAGTTGATATAGTGATGTCCTTCTGTCTGTCTGTGGAAATCACGATGACGACTTCAATCGGGTAGCTGGGCTGCTCGTTCGTATAAAAAATGATTCACTAAGATCCTTAGAAGTTTACTGTTTAAAATCGTCCAAATCGGTTAGGCACGTCCCGAGCATTGAATGAAGAAGTAAAAAAAGTCTTGAAAGAATATGATTTTCTATGTTGTTCTTGTCACGATCACGCCCTCAATAGGACAGCTAGGGTGATTATTTTTAATGAGAATGATTCACCAAGATCATGGGAAGATTTGTGTGTCTAAAATCATTAAAATCGGTGGAACAGTTTACGTGAAATCTCTGATAATTAAAAAAAAATATGGTGTTTCTATATTGTTCTTATTGTTATTCTAAATGTTGTATTGTTGTCATAGCTGGACTTGTTGTTTTTGTGGTAGTTGTGGTAATTATATAATAAAAACTAACCCTTTGTACATTTTGTGATCAACTCTGGTAGAACAATTTAAAAGTTTCGATTGTTTTGGCATCACTAAAAAAATTTGTTATTTTTGTCATCGAGCCTGCCTGCAAAGCTTCTGATCGATTGGGTCACAGGAAAGGGGTTAAAAATCGATCCAAAATTTTTCCGTCAAGTAGACACTTAAAGGGAGTAAAAATTCACCAACATCAAAAGCAAGTAATGCTAAATTACCAAGTTATTAATAAAAGCAATGCAAATTTACAAAAAAAAAATGCATTTATTAATTTATTTAAAGAAAAACACAACAATAACTTTTAATGTTGTATTTTTGTGTGTAATATTTACATATACATATGTACATACAATACTTAACAAAAATATATATAATAAATATCAATATTCTGGCATGTTTATAACATGGTGTCTCGACTTGCTGTAATTCATGGCATTGTTCATGTTCAAGTCAGAGAAATATAATAACGTCAAAACGCGAAGTGGGCAAATTACGTCTAGACATTGCATTTCCAAAATGTCTTTGAACTGTAAATAGTTAAATTTGTGCCCAATTTTCTCGCATGCTTTTCTTTCTAAATCCGTTTTTTATAGTTATCACTTTTGTAGTAAACATAAACATAAACATAAATACTCATACTCTTGATATATATTAAAGAAATTAATAATTTGGCTTTTATTTAATTTAAGTTTCGCACTTTTAAATTACTTAAACGTCAAAATCGAATGAAACTTCAAATTAATGGCAGGGTTTATGGGAGAATTTCTGTCATGGCAAAAATTTGGATTTTTAAGTCATGACATAAACAGTAGGTGTCTCCACTAGCCATTGACTTGAACATTGCCATAATTATAGCTAGTCGAGATACCATGTTACATCGCAAGCTTTGCTATCAAAATACTCTAAATAATATACGTATAATATAATATACATATACATGAAAAGCATTTAGAACATTACCGAACGTAACCGGAACGTCCCAACGCTTTTCATGTAACTAAAAAACAGTGGACACGTTACGTTACTGTTACGTGTAGTTAACTTGGCCTTAAGTTAGATCTTTCATTATTGCTTGCTGCCACTAATGATGAATAATGTTACCCTGTTGAAAATGTAATGCAAATTTACTGGATTACTGCAAAATTGCAATTAAATTTTAGCTTGTTAAATGTATTATTATTATTATTATTATTATTATTATTATTATTATTATTATTATTATTATTATTATTATTATTATTATTATTATTATTATTATTATTATTATTATTATTATTATTATTATTATTATTATTATTATTATTATTATTATTATTATTATTATTATTATTATTATTATTATTATTATTATTATTATTATTATTATTATTATTATTATTATTATTATTATTATATTTGTCAATTATTGAGCATAGATATTATTAAAATAATACTAATGATAATTAATGTTATCCATTTCCTCAAAATTGTGCATATATGATGAACTCGGTAACTCTATTTTGTAAACACAACAAGAAGTTAATATGCCAAACTTATGGTCATATTTGTAAAAGAATAATTGAAAAACGTATGGTTTTTGTTTATTATTAAAAAAGTAATATTTATTAGATAAAAAAATACATTGATGTTGATTTTGAAGTATTTTGGTGTTGTATTTTTTGTGTGTAATATTTACATATACATATATTATATAATAAATTAATATACATATATTCTATATATGTACTTATATCCATAATAACCGCATGTTAGAAATAAATTGGTATATTATTTTATTTATATAAAATTCTGCAATATTTTGTTTTAGGGAAAATGCATTTATTTTGTATTAACAGAGTGTCACTTCTTTTGCTCAGTGTGACTATGCCACAGTAGATGGCGCCACAATTTTTGTTCTAATTAGCTTTGCAATAGTTGTTTCTATTTTAACATGAATGTCAACATTTTCGATTAGATATCAAAAACAACAATGTTAAAAGTATACACAGAGCTGAGTAAAGAAGAAGCAATGAGTTTTTTGCTTCCAAAACAGTTCTACATAGTTATATAAAATTATTATTCTGCTTTACCTACAAAATATCTGATTGCAATTATTATTATTATTATTATTAATCTTTATTAATGAAAATCCTAATGTAACAAGATTTAAAATCTTATAAAACAACATTAGTCATAACAAATTAATTTTCAATAAGAAGAATGTTTGTAAGTTTAATTTATAATTAAAATTAGAAGAATAATATAAAATAAAATATAATATAATATATATAAAAAATAAAATAAAAATGTAAAAATAAAGTGTAAAAATATCCTGCACAGCAGGTAAAAATTATATGGAAATTAAAATTAAATTAACTAAAGAAATTAAAATGAAGTATTAAAAATCAATTGAGAAAAAGTTTAAAAAGTTCTTTCTTAAATGATGTTGTATTTGATATTTTGTGAAGTTGATTATTTAAAGTATGTAACGAGTTCCAAAGACGTATGCCATTTACAAAAAAGTGTCTTTCGGATATTAGTCTATTGTACAATATTGGTACAAGGTTAGATCTTGTAAATAGTAATCGCTCGAAAAGGTAAACGGGTTCTTTAGTGAAAATAATTTTATGAACCATAAGTAAAGTTCTAAATTTAAGATAGTCTTCAAATGAAATGCCATAAATTTTATTTAGAAAAGCAGAGATACTATCATATTTGCGTAAACCATAAACATATCTAACTACACTTTTAAAGACGCGTGTAAGTTTACCCATGTCTGCACTATCACAACCTGACAACAATTCACAACCATATAAAAGCGTAGGTAAGATAAACGATTTTGCAAGAACAAATCTAATTTTCTGCGATGTGAAGTACTGAGAAGACCAAAGGCTACGGAGAATACTATAAACTTTTCCAGAAGCTTTGTTAATTTGATCATTCCACGTTAGAGTATTATTAAAAATCATTCCAAGGTTTTTAGCATTCGCAACGTAGGCGATATCCACTCCATTAATACTAACTTTCGGAAGACAAGAGGTATCATATATCTTTCTAAAAATAACAAGGCACTGAGATTTTTTCGGATTTAAGGTAAGACAATTGAACCTAGCCCATTCAAATACGTGGTTCAGTTCAGTATTCAGGTTCTGTACACAATTTTCCACATCTCGTACGTTACATGATGTGTATAACTGAACGTCGTCAGCGTACATGTGCATTTGGCATGAATTAATTACGCGTGGTAGATCATTTATGTAAATAGAAAACAAAAGAGGGCCAAGTATAGACCCCTGCGGAACACCCCTACTTAAAGACAAAGAGGTAGACGACTTGTCTTTAGAGACAACTACTTGCTCTCTGTTCCGAAGGTAAGAGCTAATCAATTTAGAGGAGGTTTTAGAATAACCAAAAATATGTTTAAGCTTTTTAACAAGAATATGATGGTCCACTGAGTCAAAAGCTTTAGAGTGGTCCAATAAAGTCAAAAAAGCAATATTACCACTGTCAACGATATAACGAAGATCTTCCGATACATCAATTAAAGTAGTGATACACCCTCTTTTCCTGCGAAAACCAGATTGCTTAGATGATAAAAGATTATTATTGGATATATGTTCATTCATTTGTTTGCTCATAATTTTTTCGAAAACTTTCGAAAGAAAAGGAAGTACGGAAATTGGCCTGTATTCTTTATTAGATTTCGGCAAGGGAATTACTTTTGCCCATTTCCACAAATCAGGGAAAATAGATTTTGTAAAAATAGTGTTAAAAATATGAGTGATATAGGGTAAAACCTGTGGTAAAATAGCTTTAATAAATATTGGATTCATACCGTCTAGACCAATTGATTTTGACTTTATGGAAAGAAAAGCTTCCAGAACATCCTCCTGGTTAACGCAGGAAAAACTAAATAAAGAATCTAGATTGCAATCTGGTAGATTTGCATAAGAGTCAGAACGAAGAGGAGTTGAGTCATTTGAAGTAAATTGTCTATTCAATTCATTTAGTTTAAAAGTGGAAAGATTTACCGATTCATTTTCATCTTTATAACCAATTTTCTTTATCTCTTTCCACATATTTTTAGTATCCATAGCCTCTGAAAATACACGACTATAATAGCGTTGCTTAGCTAACTTTACTTCCCTAGTAACAGATCTACGTAGGGATTTAAAAATTTCATTTGACTGTGTAGTTTTATATCTTTTCCACTTATCGTAAGCAGAATTTCTTTTAACTATTAAATCACAAATATTTTGATTAAACCAAGGCTTAGTAGAAGATTTAACAGTTTTCTTTTTAACCGGTACGTATTTGTCGTATAGGTATGTGGTAGCTTCATAAAAAAAGGATATCTGTTGGTTTAAATCAGGATTACTGTAGATACTGGTCCAATTGATTAAATTGATTTCATTTAAAAGAGCATCATAGTTAATATTCTTGTAATCACGGAAAGTAATATGCTGTGGTTTTTCATGTTTAAAATAAGGAAGGTTAAAGGTCATATAAATGACATATAAAGATAAACAATTTTCATCTAACATATTAACAACCGGAGAAATATCTAGTGAATCATTAGGCCTATATAAAACACCTATGAGACATTTGCTTACGTCACAAGGAAGTTCAATAAATACAAAATCATATTCTTCATCGATAGATTTGCAAACAAATCGAGAACGTAATTGTTTCTTGACATACATTGCAACGCCTCCAGCACGTTTACCAGTATTCCTATCATAGCCGTCTATTTTGACCTGAAAGTTTTTTATCTTATTCGGATTGAACCATGTTTCAGATATACAAATTACATCAATTCCTGAGTTTTCAAAAATGTATCGAAATTCATCAAATTTACAAAAAAGACTCTGAGCATTTAAGTGACAAATTTTTAAACCTTCCTTTTGTTTACCAATTATACGAATCATAGAATGAGTGTTGTATTTGGAACTCGACCGAATATTAGAAGAAGTCATAATAAAGTATTAAGCAAATATCAACATCAAATAAGAAATACTCAAAAAATTTAAAATAAAAAGGCATAATAAAAAGGAGAGATATAAAAAAAATACAAAAATAAAAATAGGTTATGGAAATAATTACGACAGTTTTAAATTTTAAAATATTACTGGCGAAACCCTTCTACTACAGAAACTGGAAAGTTGTCACGTGTGTTTTTCGATGTTTCGATATTTTCCAGAAAATGCACATTCTCCACACAAAACGCACTATTTACATATAATTTTTAAAAATTGTTTATAATTACTAAAGCATTATTATTCACATATATACAAAATTGGACCTTTTAAATTTTCCATTCAAATTTAAGAAAATATTAATTCTAAAAACTGGAATTCAGATTTCCAATTACAAATTAGAAAATATCAATTGAATTTCAGAAAATCGTATTTAAATGTCGGAAATAACTTGAAATTTAGAACACATCAATTGAATTTTTAAAATATAAACTTTATTCTTTAAACAAAAATTTAAGTTCAGAAAACACCAAATATGTTGATATTTAAAAAATCAACTGAATATAAAAAAAAAATATTGCGATTCAGGAGACATTAATAGCATTTCAGGATAAGAAAACATTAATTTAAATTCAATGAAGTTTAGAAAACTCATATTATAATTAAGAATTGCGAACATAAAAATTGTTACATAAATAAAGCGTAATTTGATGAGAATGTTCTTTATATATTATTTTTCACAATTTTTGTGGACGAAAATTTGAAGTTTTTCGGAAAATAAAAATAACAAATTACCTTTTCTAAAATTTTTGGGACATCTGGTTTTTTGCGTTTGGCATGTCTAATTTGAACCAGTGTTCATGATGACTTCAAAATTTTACTTCATGGTAGGCAAAGTAGTATTATTTGGGGTCAATAAATCAAAATATATTTTATTAACATAATTTAATTCAAAATCAAAAGTTGGCAGCACTGGGTTAGATTTTGTATTGTATTGTGTAATTTTGAGTTACCACAAAATCTAATAGTGAAAACTCCCTTTTAATATGTAAAAAATTTTATTTTCCAAATATGGCAATATTTTAATAAAAAAAATTGAGAGAGCTTTTTCGCAATGAAGGTTAGGGCGAGCTATTTAATTTGCAAAAACTTTAAATTAAACGAGAGGATATGTCATGTAATCGGAAACGCATGCATATAGGTATATAACCTAAATACATGCCGATCAGCAACCACGGTGACCAAAAAGCAAACACTGAAACGTGTTTTCTTAATCCGAAATAATAGAAAACGAAAACGATCTTTCCTCGTTGGAGCGCGAATTACTAATGTGAGAGAGCTTTATAGACCAACTCTTGAAATAAACAAAAATCCGGATCAAACCAAAGAATTAATTTGGTATTAAGTTTAACAAATTGTTTACTTTTTCAAATATTTTATTTACGTTTATTATCAATACTCAAACCGAGGTGGAAGGTAGCAAAGATTCGGCACAGCCGAATTTAACACTCTTATTGTTCATTTTCTATTTTCCATTTTTCATTTTCCATTTTCCATTTTTAATTTTTAATTTTTCTTTTTTAATTTTCCGTTCTCCATTTTTCATTTTCCATTTTCCATTCTCCCTTTTTTCAATTTTAAATTTTCATTTTTCATTTTCCATTTTTTATTTTCCATTTTTCATTTTTAATTTTTCCATTTTTCAATTTCCATTTTTCAGAGTTGTATGCAGCTTGCTAAGGAGTCAAAAACTTTATAAAAAATCGCTTAAGGAATTTTTCTGTATAAAAATTTCTGTTGTTAGTGTGCAGCTTTTTAAAAAATAGCATTGTTTTTACTACTTCTTTTTACGTAAATTAAGTTATGCAACCAAGGCTTCGAGCAGGAATATCAAATTTTTCGTTCTTTCTGAACGGAATTTTGACAGGAGAGGTAAGCATAAACAAAATATAATAAGCTCAAAAAATTAGAAGCTCTTTTTCAGTTGCAAACATGGTTGTTTTCAATTTCAATTTCACTATTCTTAATAATGGACAGAAAACAGCTGATTGCTACTGTTGCACTGAAAGGTACTTTTGTACTTTTTTTTTTTCTTTAAGAAATATATGTAAATTTTCTGCTAAGATTCCTTACCAAGCTGCATACAGCTCTTTCAATTTTAGTATTTCATTTTTCATTTTCCATTCTCCATTGTTCATTTTCCATTTTCTATCTTATATTTTCCATTTTTGATTTTTCAGTTTTCAGTTTTAGTTTTTATTTTCCATTTTTTATTTTCCAGTTTTCATTTTTCATTTTCCATTTTTCATTTAAAATTTTTCATTTTCCATTTTTCATTTTCCATTCTCCATTTTTCTTTTTCTATTTGACACGTTTCATTTTCCATTTTCCGTTTTTCATTTTTCATTTTCCATTCTCCATTTTTAATTTTCTATTTCCATTTTTCATGTTTCTTTTTCCATTTTTCGTTTTCATTTTTTCTTTCATATTGGGGATTTTATTACTATGTCGCGATAACGACAAGTAAATATGTGGCAATACTACTAACATGGTAGTTGTGTTTGTTGGTATGATTGCATCATTTTTTTGTGGCTATTTTGAACTGTGAATGTTGTTGTATAACTATTATGTTCAACCAGTAAATATTACAACAAACACACTGGGTTTTATGTTTTTTAGAAGGATCTATGTATTTTTGCTGGTATCTAAGCACAATGATACCCGATTTAGCCCATTTTCAATTCCGACTTGCTGGATATTATGGCAAATGATATTATTGTAACCTTACCCAGCTAAATGTTTTTTTTTTGTGAATGAGTGTGATTTCAACCGACAGACGGACAGACGTACATCGCTATATCGACTCGAGCTGAGATAGGGATCAAGAATAAATATACTTTATGGGGTCTGAAATTAGTTTTTTGATGTGTTATAAACGGAATGACAAACCTATATATACCCTCTGCCACTGAGGTGTGGAGGGTATAATAAGGTGGGTCTCATTTAGATGTTTTCAATGGTTAACACAATTTATGTTTCTTTATTTCTTCTATTAGTTTTCCGCCCATACTTGTAGAAAATTATATTACTTTTATTTTATTTTACATAAAAAATTAACTGTCGTGCAGCATTCGCTTTTCAACTTTTGTATGTACCTCACTCAATGAAAATATACACGCTACTTAGTTAAAAAATCGTAAGTTGGAACAGGTAACTGTATCTTAATCTATATAGATCGAATTGAGCGAATTTGGTTGAAGGTAAAATCTATATGAAAAGATTTGGCTTTATTTTGTTTATTATGACATATTATTGACAAATCCATTAGTTTAGGCATAGATTCTTCAGCGGTACATTCTGTTGCAACAAGGGCAAGGTGATCAGCAAACGTAGTTCAAATTCTCCAACTGCCAAATTGAAGATGTTCTTAAAAGAGTTCTGTGGAGATTTTATTTATAAATAATTTATTTTATTTAAATATGAAACAAGTAGTTCCAACAACAAAACCTAATCTGAAAAAAAAAATATTTTCAACAATAAAACTTAATCTGAAAAAAAAATATTTTCATAAAAGTTTTACAAAAAGAAACAATTCATTTTACATAAAAAATTTTAAACAATTTTTGAAAGGAAAGTAAAGTAGTACAGTAA
Organism: Cordilura impudica; assembly: GCA_963682025.1. Taxonomy (NCBI): domain Eukaryota; kingdom Metazoa; phylum Arthropoda; class Insecta; order Diptera; family Scathophagidae; genus Cordilura; species Cordilura impudica. The sequence continues at coordinate 38,687 of CAVMKG010000730.1, forward strand.
TACAATACTCTACATTACTTCCCTCCTAGTACGAACAAAAATAAATAAGTGGTAAATAACTTAAATACTAATTACATGATTAGATAATTGTGAAAGTTACGTTTTTAGAGGATCTGTTAATTGTTTTATTATTAAAATCTTTTTCTGTTATGAATGCTGGCCTACCCTGATCGATATGATAAGTTTTAATCAAATTTCCTCTTTGAATTTTAAAAACTTTATTATTTCTATCAATGGCATGAAAGGGTCCTTCAAAATGAGGTTTAAGCCCTTAGATATTGTGAGATTTAACGTAGACATAATCACATGTTGACAGATGTTTTGGAATAAATTGTTTGTCAACATTATGATAAAGTTAAAGTAAAGTTTATTCGACTGGAACTTCAGTATCACCTTCAATTCCTAGTTCTCCTGGTAATCGAAGAGCTTGGCCATAAACAAGTTCTGCTGAAGAACATTTCAAATCTACTTATATTGAGGTTCGCAAACGCAGTAGAATAAATGGTAATATTTCAGCCCATTTCATACAGTTTGATGATGAAATCAAAGCGGATTTATAGAAATTAAGCGGATTAATTGTTCGAGTAAACCATTTGCCTGCGGATGGTAGGGTGAAGTATGTATCTTGAGTGTCCCAAGTATTGATGTTAGTTCATAAAAAAGATTTGAAGTAAATTGAGTACCTTGATCAGCAGTGATTCTATTTGGTACACCAAAGCGCGGAATATAGTTTTCAACAAATGATTTTGCAACAGTAAGTGCACTAGTATCACGCAAAGGGTAAGCTTCTGGCCACCGTGAAATCGATCTATAATTGTCAGAATATACTTACAACCATTTGAAACAGGGAGAGGAGCAACTAAATCTATACGTGTTGTGACGGCCGTTTATTTTTGGTGACGACTGTACTTAACAAAAAAAATGTACAAGTCACATTAAGCGAAACGTTATTTAGTTTGCAATGTAAAATTTTTGCAAGAATCCCGTTTCGTCAGTATGAGATTTGTATGTATGTTTGTTTTTTTTTTTTTTTTTTGTGCTATACCATTTAATAAACAACACCTTATATGGTAAGGTCGTTTGCCAATTTTTTTGTTGCAATAGAAGAAATTCTATTTTTAAACAGTTTATTATGTGTAAAGCTTTTACTCGTTCTCATTCCCACCCATGTTGTCAGCCATTAACATTGGCTTACTTTGTTCTACTCATAGTTAGATGTAGTATTTTTTTTTTGTACAAAATATTTAGTTTTTTCTTGCTGGCGTAGTCGCAGTTGCCAAAAAGTTCACAGCCATAAAGTAGACCAGGAATTAAGTATGCCTTTGCAAGAAGATGTCTTACTCTTAACGGCGTAAAATACTGAGTTACCCAAAGCGATTTTAGCTTTATATACGTTTGAACCACAAGTGTATCTACGTGGCTTGACCAAGTCAAGTTGTTATTGAAAGCTATGCCAAGATTTTTTACCTTTTTTACAATCTCGATTTTCTGATGGTTTATTAGTATATCATGTTCAAGAACAGGCTGAAAAGTTTTTTTTATGAATAATCAAACATTTTGATTTATGCGGGTTGAGACAAAGTCCATTTGCAGTGGCCCAAAAATGTATTTTATTAAGGTCATAGTTTAGCTTTTCAACATTTTCTTCTATGGAGCTTACTGGACTACTCAGATACAGCTGAACGTCGTCCGCATACATGTGTATTTTGCAGTGAGATAGTTGTTGTGGCAAATCATTGGCATAGACGGAAAAAAGAAGTGGACCCAGAATCGATCCTTGAGGTACGCCTCTCGTGAGTGTTACAGGTCTTGAGGTTGAATTATTAACGTATATAGATTGAGTCCGGTTTGTGAGGTATGAATGTAAAAGCTGCGTAGAAGTGGATGAAAAGTTAAAAAAGTGTTTTAGCTTCATACATAGTGTTTGATGGTTTGCTGTATCGAACGCCTTTGAATGGTCGAGAAGTACCAAAAAGTTTATGTTACCACAATCAAGTTCACGTCTTATGTTCTCGGTTACATTAACCAAAGCTGTAGTACAACTGTGGTTAGAACGAAATCCGGACTGCTTGTCAGACATTAGTTGATTTTCGTTTATATAATTGCTCATTTGTAGATGTAGTAGTTTTTCCATTACTTTTGATAGAAAGCTTAATATAGCTAGTGGGCGATACTCGTTTTCGATTTTGGAATAGGTATTATTTTTGCATATTTCCATTTAGTAGGGAAAGAACTTGATGTAATAATGGTGTTAAATATGTGTGTTATATAAGGCAATATTAATGGCAAAATGATCTTGATAAACTTGGGATGTAAGTTATCGAAACCCACGGCGTTTGATTTTATTAATGAAAAACTGAATAATACATCAAACTGACTAACACAAGAAAACTCGAATGCAGTTTGTTAAAAAGAGGAGCAATTATTCATAATATTGTTGTTCGAATCTGTACTGTTCACTATTGTCGTCGGAAGATAAGTGAAAATGCTATTAAGTTCGTTTGCATCAATTGGGCAGCTTTCATTTTTATTATTTTTGCCAATACCAATATCTCGAATGGTTTTCCATGTATCCTTGGAGTCAATGGCGGATGGAAATCGTTCGGAATAGTGATTAGTTTTAGCCATTCTTATTTTAGAATTAGCCTCACTTCTAGCAGTGCGAAAATCGAGTTTCAATTCATTCGTTTTGAAACGTTTCCACCAGGAATAAGCAAAATCTTGCGTTATATTGATTGCTGGATATCAGTTGAAAACAACAAAACAACAAAAAAACAAGTAAGAAAATTATAGTCGGTCTAGACCGACTATACGATACCCTATACCATGTCCTAACTCTTAGGCCCAACTAACTGGACATACAAAATAAGCAAACACCAAATTTGAGTCTGAATTTTTTTAATTTTTTTGGCTGCAGATATGAAAAAGTTCATATCGGATGCTATATCTATATGGGGACTAGGTCCGAAAATAGACCGATCCTGATCATGTTTGGTAAAGTCTCTTGTATTTTGCAAAAATATATACAAACAAAATCTGAGAAGAATCAGTGCAATATTTTTGTTTTTTAATAGATTTAAGTGAAGATCGGGAAGCAGCTCTTTATGGGGCCAAAGGGATCATTTTTGGACTAGTCATTAATGGACGTAATGAACGCATACAAAACCCAATTTGAGTAAGATCTATATGACAATTTGGATCTTATGGCAATTTATGTCGATTTCATAGGGGTAATTTGTATGGGGGCTAGGTCTGAACATGGACCGATTCTCACCAATTTCAATAGCGTTCATCCCATGGCCGATAAAAGCTAATTTACCAAATTTCATCAAAATATATTCATATTTGCGACCTGCAGTTTGATTACAAGCTTTACATGGACACACAGACTGACGGACAGACGGACGGACGGACGGACGGACATTGTTAAATCAACTCAGAAAGTGATTCTGATTCGATCGGTATAATTAAAGATGGGTCTAGGTCAAATATTTTTGGTTGTTACAAACAGCAGCACAAAGTCATTATACCCAAACCACATAGTGGTATAGGGTATAAAAATGTAAATTGAAAGATGGAAAATGGAAAATGAAAATTGAAAAATGAAAAATGGAAAATGGAAATTGAAAAATGGAAAATGAAAATTGAAAAATGAAAATTGAAAAATGATATATGGAAATAAAAAATGAAAAAAAATGGAAAATGGAAAATGAAAACTGAAAAATTTAAAATGGAAAATGGAAATTGAAAAATGAAAAATGAAAAACGGAAAACGGAAAATGAAAAATGGAAAACGAAATTTGATTAATGAAAAATAAAAAATGAAAAATGGGAAATGAAAATTGAAAAATTAAAAATGAAAAATGGAAAATGAAAATTGAAAAATGATGAATAAAAACTGAAAAATGGAAAATGAAAATTGAAAAATGGAAAATAAAAATTGAAAAATAAAAAATGGAAAATCGAAAATGAGAATTGAAAAATGAATAACTAAAAATGGAAAATGGAAAATGAAAATTGGAAAATTAAAAATGAAAGATGGAAAATTGAAAATGAAAATTGAAAAATTAAAAATGGAAAAACAAAATTGAAAAATGGAAAATGAAAAATGAAAATTGAAAAGGAAAAATGAAAAATAAAAAATGGAAAATGAAAATTGAATATTGAAAATTGAAAAATGGAAAATGAAACATGAAAATTAAAAAACGAGATTGAGAAATGAAAAATTAAAAAGAAAATTAAACAAGTAAGAAAATTATAGTCGGTCTAGACCGACTATACGATACCCTATACCATGCATTTAGAAACCCTATCTCTTAGACCCAACTAACTGGATATAGAAAATAAGCAAAAACCAAATTTGAGTGGGATTTTTATTAATTTTTTTGGCTGCAGATATGAAAAAGTTCATATCGGATGCTATATCTATAAAGGGACTAGGTCCAAAAATGGACCGATCCTGATCATGTTTGGTAAAGTCTCTTGTATTTTGCAAAAATATATACAAACGAAATTTGAGAAGAATCAGTGCAATATTTTTGTTTTTTAATAGATTTAAGTGAAGATCGGGAAGCAGCTCTATATGGGGTCAAAGGGATCATTTTTGGACTACTCATTAGTGGATGTAATGAACGCATACAAACCCAATTTGAGTAAGATCTATATGACAATTTGGATCTTATGGAAATTTATGTCGATTTCATATAGGTAATTTGTATGGGGGCTAGGTCTGAACATGGCCCGATTCTCACCAGTTTCAATAGCGTTCATCCCATGGCCGATAAAAGCTTATATACCAAATTTCATCAAAATATATTCATATTTGCGACCTGCAGTTTGATTACAAGCTTTACATGGACACACAGACGGACGGACGGACGGACGGACGGACGGACATTGTTAAATCAACTCAGAAAGTGATTCTGATTCGATCGATATAATTAAAGATGGGTCTAGGTCAAATATTTTTGGTTGTTACAAACAGCAGCACAAAGTCATTATACCCAAACCACATAGTGGTATAGGGTATAATGATATCGTCAAAGAACCAACTGTACCAATTACTTATGGCAAGCGACACCCACAATAGCACCTTTTTCAACAGTAGCAAAGTACAGTCATCACTTACCAGCATCACATGCCGAGAATGGCTTCAACATTGCATAACAAACCAGCAATAAGGCGGTAAATCTACTTTTTATATATATAAATTAAAAAATTTTCCTATGTATAAATTAAAAATTTTCCTATATATAAATTAAAAATTTGCCTATGTATAAATTAAAAAATTTTCCTATATATATAAATTAAAAATTTTTGCTAAATATATCTTAAGATTTTTCCTATATATAAATTAAAATTTTATAACATTATATATATGTAAGCAAAATACAGTGAAACATACAAATTTGTCACCACTACCTTAAATTAAAATAAAATCTCTTGGAAATTAGAATTTTTTATACCCTATACCACTATGTGGTTTGGGTATAATGACTTTGTGCTGCTGTTTGTAACAACCAAAAATATTTGACCTAGACCCATCTTTAATTATACCGATCGAATCAGAATCACTTTCTGAGTTGATTTAACAATGTCCGTCCGTCCGTCCGTCCGTCCGTCCGTCCGTCCGTCCGTCCGTCTGTGTGTCCATGTAAAGCTTGTAATCAAACTGCAGGTCGCAAATATGAATATATTTTGATGAAATTTGGTATATAAGCTTTTATCGGCCATGGGATGAACGCTATTGAAATTGGTGAGAATCGGTCCATGTTCAGACCTAGCCCCCATACAAATTACCCATATGAAATCGACATAAATTGCCATAAGATCCAAATTGTCATATAGATCTTACTCAAATTGGGTTTGTATGCGTTCATTACGTCCACTAATGAGTAGTCCAAAAATGATCCCTTTGACCCCATATAGAGCTGCTTCCCGATCTTCACTTAAATCTATTAAAAAACAAAAATATTGCACTGATTCTTCTCAAATTTTGTTTGTACATATTTTTGCAAAATACAAGAGACTTTACCAAACATGATCAGGATCGGTCCATTTTTGGACCTAGTCCCTTTATAGATATAGCATCCGATATGAACTTTTTCATATCTGCAGCCAAAAAAATTAATAAAAATCCCACTCAAATTTGGTTTTTGCTTACTTTCAATGTCCAGTTAGTTGGGCCTAAGAGATAGGGTTTCTAAACGCATGGTATAGGGTATCGTATAGTCGGTCTAGACCGACTATAATTTTCTTACTTGTTTTTAACTTACCTTTAAGTAAAATTACTTTAAAATACAACTATACATTTTTACTATGAAATTAAAATTTTTATAAATCTACAAATTAAAATCTCGCTAAGATTTAATTTTTTATTAAACCAAAATTTCTTTTAGAGGTTAAACAAAAATTTTTCCAAAATGTAAATAAAGTTTCTAAAATTTAAATACAATATTTTATGATATAAGATTTGACTAAAATGTAAATAAAAAAAAATTTTTTTTGTCTAGATATGAAATTGTTTACAATTTAAATTTTCCTAAATTTAAAAATTATCCTAAAATTGAATTTTTCTAATTCTAAAATTTTTAGTTATAAAATTTAAACTAAAATTTTTCTAATGCTAAAATTAAAGCTAAAATTAAGCTAAAATTAAATAGCGCTAAAATTCAACTGCGCTAAAATTAAATAGTGCTAAAATTCAAAATGCTAAAATTTAAATTTTGTAAAAACAAAACTTTAAAACTTTCCTAAAATTAAAATTTGGCTATAAATAAAATTTTGCTAAAATATAAAATAAAAAAAAAAAATAAAATAAATTTTGCTAAATATAATTTAAATTTTAAAAACCCTTAAAATGAAGGGTAAATAAAAACTTTTTATATAACCCAATGTAGGAAACCAAGCCAAACCAAATTTTTTCTTATTATTTAAGTGGGTTACCTCCAATTTAGATGGAGTAGAGGTAACATGGTAGGGAGAGAAAAAGGGGCATAACACCTCGTCCCCAATCCCCGAGTAAGTATGGCCATCCCTCCTATAGCGACCGTTTTTTTTCAGTTTTTTTTAAAAATCGCACGTGAATATCTGTAGTGCGGTTTCCCTGGGTCTTAACAAGATCCCACCCCTCCAACGTGCTAGGCCCCCTGCCAGCACGTTTGACCCGTTAAGGCTCAGGGAAGCAGGAAGCGGAAGTTCCACCACCGCCGTACCATTACAGTGTATGTTCAAAACGACCTTTTGGAATTTCAAAAGTTTGAACTTCAGATTTTGTGTACCTGTTCATTTTGTAACTCTGACAATAGTAACAGCTGGCAACCCACTTTATATCTTTATCTCTTCTCATTTTTGGCCAAAAATATTTAGATTGAATTACATTTTTAGTTGATATAGAGCAAGGATGGGATAAGTAATGAATTTTCTCAAAAATCAATTTGCGTAAGCATGGTGATAGATACCGTTTAGAAGATCTACTAGAAACATCACACCAAATTCTTATTTGAGTATTAAACGATCAATCTTAATGAATCATCCAAATTCTGTTCATTACAAAGATTCCCAATATTAATATCATGAGTTGCAATTGAATCAATTCTGGAATAGGGAATGACGAATCTGCAACGATGGTTTGTTTTCCGGACACATATTGAATATTGTTAGTAAATTGAGCTACATAATCTAGTTGTCTTGTTTGTCTGGGAGAGCGTTCAGTTTTCGGATTTAATACAAATGTGAGAGGTTTATGATCTGTATATACTATGAAATCACGACCTTCCAAAACATTTCTAAAATGTTTAATAGCTCTATATATTGCCAAAAGTCCTCTATCAAAAGTTGAATTTTTTGTTCCGCTAAAGTGAGTTTTTTTTAGAAATAATCTAATGGTTTAGTAATATCATTATTATCAACTTGTTGCAACGCAGCACCTATAGCTATATTAGATGCATCTACAGCTAAAGATAATGTAATATTTTCGTCTAAATGAGTCAACGAAGTATTTTTAGCAAAAAGACGTTTAACATTATTGAAAGCATTATTTGATTCATCGTTCCAGATAAGTTTCTTCTCATCATTTTTATTTGCGGCTGTAAGAATATCGTAAATTGGACTAAGTTCAGAGGCTAGCAATAGTACACAATGATGATAATAGTTGACGATTCCTAACAACTTTTGTAATTTAGAAACAGATGTAGGTCTTTCAAAATCTAAAATTGTTCTCACTCGATCTTCAGAAGGGTTGATGCCCTCTGAAGAGATTTGGTAACTTATAAAATCTAGAGATGAAACACCGAAAATGCATTTAGAAATCTTAATATTCTAAGAATATTCTTCTAATTTTGTAAAAACAATTTTTAAGTGTTCCATATGTTGAGCCTCATTTTCACTAGCACTCAAAATATCATCTTTATATGTAAAAACGAATTTTTCTAGAAAGTTAAAATCAATAATTGGATTTTCAATATCAGCAAAAATAAAGGGAATTTCAAAATCTCTACGAAGCCCTAAATCAATTTAAAAAATTTTCGTACCAAATGTGCGAATAACAGATCCATTCGCAGCTGATAACTCTAAATCTGAATTTCCAGCTAAAGTCTTAAATTAAGAAAATAGAACTACAGAAACAATAGCACCAGTATCTATTAAAAAATTTAAGCGATTTATTTTATCAAAAAGGAATAGGCGGTTTACTGGTTTAACACTTGATCCATCATCAGCCACTGACATGGTGGATATATTTATTTTTTTTTTGTGAACGTTCGTGAGATTGATTACGAAAACGGGAGAAACTTTTTCCTGAGAACGTCTTCTAGTTCTTAATTCTGCAACATCTAAAGTAACTTTATTTAAATTTTCGCAGAGAGTTTTCAATAATTTTGCTGTTGTTGTACAAAATGTTCTATGCAGTCGTTAGAACTTTGATTTTTTATAGATACATGAGGTTTTGAGCAAACCTCATATATCTTATCGGAAAGTAAAACCTTTCATCAATAATTTGAGACAAACAAGTAATCATATGAATTTGAATTTTCTGTGGCAATTTAAGAAGCCATAACTTATAAAGTAAAACAAAGCTAATAGTATTATCAGAACCAGCTAATAGTTTTAAGTCCCGGAAAAATTCTGAAGGTTTGCGATGCCCAATATTATCATTCAAAGAAATCTGTTCTAAGCGAGATGATTCACTAAGTGAAAATATATTGCACAAAGTTTTCTTTACACTTTCATATACATATGTTTATAGTAGGAAGAAATTGAATTATATCCAAAACGTTGCTAATAATATCCTGAGGTAAAGAAATTAAACTGTTATGATATTTAATTGTATCATCCACAATATTGTTCAATGAAAATTGTACTTCAGCATGAATAAACCAAGCGTTTGGACATTCGGACCAGAAGTCTGGTAATTTCAGAGTTCTATTTGTTCTTTGGGAAATTTGATTAGAACAATTATTTTATGTATCTGTTGTGATAGTGGGTGTGTGTGGAGATTGTGTACTTGGACCAGGGTTATAAATTTGTGTATTATGAATTTCTGTAGGTGTTGAATTTTCGACAATAGTACTATAACGCGTTCGCTTCATAGTGATGTATATATAGGTATGTATGTTTAGAACTAAATTTTAATTTTAACTGAGAAAGGATCAAAATTAAGAAGAATAATTATGGAGCTGTGTGATATAATTAAAATGCTAATATAAATTATATAAATATTATTGATATTTAATTAAAATTAGTTGTGTAACTTAACTGATAAATAAATTTTAAAGATGTGATGAGATGTGGGCTGAATTCTTGAAATTTCTTGCAAGGATATTGAAAATTATATAGTTTGGAATAAGAATCCACTTGAACCCCGAAACAATTTAGCACAGGAACATGATGACTGGATGATTTCACGTTTCTAATCGTAGATATTTGTATCTAGTCGAAAGTAGTAGCTATCTCGATATTTGATTGAAATCAATTTTGTAGAACACCAGTTTTAAGTTTAAATAATGGTGTGGCATGTATACATCTCTTTTAAATTTTATTGTATTTTCCAATTTGTCACGTTCTCCTTTCGTTGTAGTAATGATGGATTATTACATTGTTCTGCATAATTTGGCAATTTTTGTTTCTCCTCTTTAAGGGTATAGTTGGCGAATTTGTATTTTTTTAATGAATTATTTTTTAAAGCTTCTATTTTGCAGGATCGCCAATTTGTGGAGATTTTATTTATAAATAATTTATTTTATTTAAATATGAATATGTAGTTCCAATAATAAAACTTAATCTGAATAGAAAATATTTTCATAAAAGTTTGACAAAAAGAAACTATTCATTTCTCATAAAAAATTTAAGCAATTTTTGAAAGGGAAGTACAGTAGTACAGTAATACAATACTCTACAGGTTCACGGTACGGTACACTCACGGTACCGACAACTTTTTTTTATTATTTATTTAACCCTTTCGGTACGGCTTTCGAATTGCAATGCTATATTTTAATTTATGTATTTAATATGTTATACGTGTCTCCAAGCGTTGTTCAGTTAACGAAATATGGCGGTGCTATGGCAGGGAAACTCAGTGGGGGCTGGTACAACATTGTACCATCCGTCATGTTTAGTGGTACAAATGTGTACCAGCCGTCCAATAGAACGTAGATAATACAAATAAAGAATAAAAAGACAATTGAAATAAAAAATAAAATAAAGCAATTTATTTATTTATACTCATAAGAGATCTTTTGTTTAAACGAAAAAAAAAACAATTAATTCAGTCTAATACTCAGTTCTACAAAAAAGATAACAATTAATAAAATTATTTGGTTATAAGTATAAAATTACGAATGAAAAATTGCAAAATAGCTTTTGCACTGTCAGGTCCTTTCCACAGTATATGTTAAAATCGTAGTTGTACCCTGTAAGAGAATCGCATCGAAGCCACATTTTTATACCCCTTTTGATAGGCTTGAGAGGCATGTATTGCTTTAGTGTGCTACGGCCCTTAAATTTGGTCATTAATTCATCAATACTTTGGTAGCAACTGTACACTTCAGAAAATTTTTTTTCAGGCATTCCACCAATTCATCTACATAGTAAGTTTTACTACAATTTGGTGTTTTTTCTGGGCTTGCGAAATACATCTTAGATGAAATTAAAACGAAACGATCTTGTGCAATGCTTCGTGAATTGAATGATTACCAAGAGATTTATGAAGTGAGCAATATACTTTTACACAGGGAAGACGATTGTAGGACATAATAAACATGCATCCAATGATTACTTCTATTTCACCACTATTAGTTGGAGTTATTTTTACTTTCTGGTTTTTAGGTTGAGTATTTTGGAATATTTCAATGCGTTCATTTGTGCACTGAGCTATATATATGTAAACCGATTTCGGCAGAAGCTTATGAAAAACGACAATAATACTTGATGTGTGCGGTATATGTGCAGATATTTTACAACCACGAGGGGTGGATATATAGCTTTTAGGAACAAAAGCTTCATCAGGAGTATTCCAAGTAAAGCTTATGTCAGTTAGTTGGTTGCTGGCAGATATATCTTCGAATTACTCTTCCACAGCTTCTTCATCATTGGTTTCCTCATTTTACCAAGTTTTGACGCTGTCATTATCATCACTTGGCACATAATTGTCACTACTTTTTTTTTATTTATTTATTTATTTATTTAATTCAGCTACAATAAAGCAACAGCTGAGCAATATTTACAAAAATATTTTATAAAAATAATACCGACTTTAAATACAGTTATAAACATAATCATTAGAGTTCAAATATGTCGTTAATCTTCTTTTAATAACATCAACATCATCGGATAAATCAATTAAAGCATAGTGTCTGTTCACTTCGGTGCAAATTCTTCGCAATGGATCGAAATTAATGAAATTTGATCTGTGGAAATTCAGGTAAACCGGCTCATACGATCGAAGTTGTCTGTTAGCAGAAAAGTCTTCTAAACTATCGCTTTCATCTTCATCATCCAACAACTTCGGAATATCTTCAGGATTCATAATTTTCTCTTTAACCTACGAAAAATTAGTGAACGATTTTTTATTACCCAGTGGCCTACTGGTACACATGTGTACCACCTGTTATGACTAGTGGTACATATATGTACCATCCGTAAAAATTTTTATAAAAATTAAAATAAAATGTTAACTATTCTTACCAGCTCAAAACCAAAAGTATACCGAACTTTATTAAGTCGTAATTTATTATTTAAATTTGTTTTATTCTTCCAAATATTACAAAATACGAAAAAAAAGGTCAATCGATTCGGTTGACGTCTGCCTCTGCTAGCGAAATCCATAAACTGAGCACGGGTTTAAAATGATATGTTAAAAAGTAAGAGTGTTAAATTCGGCTGTGCCAAATCTTTGATACCATCCACCTCGGTTTGAGTATTGATAATAAATGTAAACAAAATATTGGAAAAATATGCATGCGTTTCTTCTCGTTAACTTCTCGTTTAATTTAGTTTTTGCTAATTAAATAGCTCGCCTTAACCTCCATTGCAAAGGTAATGGTTGTGTAGGGTGGCTATATGCATTAAATCGTGCTAATTGGAGATGGCTGTATAGTTTCTTTTAACTGGCGAAATATTTTTTCATTGCGGCCATATAGGTCGGATGGAGTAACAAAATAATAACCAAAAAAAGCTCTCAACTTTTTTATTAAAATATTGCCATATTTGGAAAACATAGAGAATAAATTTTAATAATAAATAATCAAATTAGGGATGCCAAACGCAAAAAAACTAAATGTCCCAAACATTTTAAATAAAATAATTTTTTATCTTTATTTTCTGAAAACTTCAAATATTCATCCAAAAAAAATTGTGAAAAATAATATATGTATAAATAACATTCTCATCAAATTGCGTTTATTTATGTAACAATTTTTATGTTCGCAATTCTTAAGTATCATTTGAGGTTTTCTAAATTTCATTGAATTTAAATTAATGTTTTCTGTAGTGCGAATTCAACAATCCGACAGAATTTCAACGATCCGACAATCGCAAAATATATCGACAGCTATTGTTGTTTGCACTGAGGATTAAGTGATTCACTAAGTACACACATCTTAACGACAGTCGACAAATCTATTTTTCTATTTATTTAAATTGTAAACGAGTGGCATCTCTGTCAAAAAAGCGAAAAACACAAAGAATAGAAAAAAACAAATTACTTCGTGTTTGACAGGATGATTTTATGTTTATGTTTAATATCTCTATTTTTTTTTTTACTAATATTTCTGTTTATTTATTTGAAAATGAAATAATGAATTGAATATGCTATTTAATTTTTTTATTTATATAAAAAAGTTTTTTAATAGAAGCAACATATTTTCACTATTTTATGATTTTTATTTATGTATGACGACATTTCAACCTAAAAATTTAAGTTTTTATCGATTGAATAAACAACACAAAAATGGTTGTCGTTTAGATAACAACAACAGCTGACTTTAACAATAGCGAATATCGTTTAAAAATTTTACTGATAATTTTGCTTTTCTTTTTTAAGGATTCGACAATCGTTAAAACAAGTTACTGAAAAGCTATTAATTTCTCCTGAATGCCAATATTTTTTTTTAAATGTAAACATAGTTGGTGTTTTTTTTTTTGGAATTTCAACTTGTGTTTAACGAATAAAATTTATATGTATATTAAAGATGCAATTGATGTCTTCTAAATTTAAAATTATTATTTCCGACGTTTTGATATGACTTTCTGAAATTCAGTTCATATTTTCTAATTTATAATTGGAAATTTTAATTCCAGTTTTTAGAATTGATATTTTCTTAAATTTGAATGGAAAATTTAAAAAGTGCAATTTTGTATTTATGTGAACAATAATGCTTCAGTAATTATAAACAATTTTTAAAAATTATATGTAATCGCAATCAGATATTTTGTAGGTAAAGCAGAATAATAATTCTATATAACTATGTAGAACTTTTTTGAAAGCAAAAACTCATTGATAACTCGGTAACCCTATTTTGTAAAGACAACAAAAAGTTAATATGCCAAACTTGTGTTCATATTTGTAAAAGAATAATGAAAAAACGTATGAAATAAAAGACCAGCCCGTGTATACTCTTAACATTGTTATGTATAATATCTATTTGAAAATATTGACATTCATGTTAAAATAGAAATCACTATTGCAAAGCTAATTAGAACAAAAATTGTGGCGCCATCTACTGTGGCATAGTCACGCAAACAAAATATTGCAGAATTTTATGTAAATAAAATAATATACCGATTTATTTCTAACATGCAGTTATTATGAATATAAATATATAGAATATATGTATATTATTTTTATTATTTAATATGAGTATGTATGTATATGTAAATATTATTATGGATATAAATATATAGAATATATGTATATTATTTGTATTATTTAATATGTGTATGTATGTATATGTAAATATTACACACAAAAAATACAACATCAAACGTTATTTTTGTGTTTTTCTCTTTAAATAAATTAATACATAAAATTTTTTTTGCTAAATTTACATTGTTTTCTTTTTATTAACAACTAGGTATTTTAGCATTATTTGCTTTAGATGCTGGTGAATTTTTACTCCCTTTATATTAACTCGTAGTGTCTGCTTGTCGAAAAAATTTTGGATCGATTTTAACCCCTTTCCCTGCACGCAGGCTCGTGACAATGACAGAAATGATCTAGTAAATTTTTTTAGTGATGCCAAAACAATGGAAACTTTTAAATTTTTCTACCCGAGTTGATAAAAAAAAATGTACAAAGGGTTAGTTATATTATATTATTACCACAACGACCACAAGAACAGCAAGTCCAGCTATGACAACAATATAACATTTAGAATAACAACAAGAACACTATAGAAACATCATATTTTCATTTTTTTGAAATAGATTTTAATGATTTTTGAAACAGAAACCTTCCCATGAATTTGGAGAATCATTCTCACTAAAAATGATCACCTTAGCTATCCTATTGAGGGCGTGATCGTGACAAGAACAACATAGAAAATTATATTTTTTCAAGACTTTTTTAGTTCTTCATTCAAATCTCGGGCCCTAATCGACCGATTTGGACAATTTTAAATAGCTAACCTTTCAGGATGTTAGTGAATCATTTTTTATGTCAGTGAGCACCCTAGCTGCCCGATTGATGCCGCCATCGTGATTTCCACAGACGGACAGACGGACATCGTTATATCAACTCCGGTTGTTATAAGGATCACAAATATATATATTTTATGGGGTCCAAAATTTTTTTTTTAATTATTACAAACGGAATGACAAACTTATATATACCCTCTGCGCACTGGAGTGGAGGGTATAAAAATACCGTTTATTTACAAAGAGAATCGTCAAAGAGAGGAAATGGTGTATTTGGAAACAAGAGAACGTGAAAAAACCACCTTGTAGGAATGTTTAAAATTGGTTGCTATATATGTGTACCACTCGTACCGAAAGGGTTAAACTTAACAAAAGAAAAATACATAAAAAATCGGGTATGTAATGTACGCAAAAATTAAAAACAAACAATGCTTACCAATTTTCTGTGTACAGCACATGTAGTATGTTTCTCCTCTAAATTTCAGTTATATTGTTAAATAAAAATATTATTTCCGCATTTAGAGATGCATGTGGAGTTTTGAAAAAAGAATACAAAACACAAAATTTTCAAAGATTTTACTATCCAAAACAATCAAAAATTTGTTTTTAAAAAAGTCTTGCGTTGCTTATTAGTTGATAAGTTTGTGGAAGTCCATTCCAAGGACGAACTCCGTGCACAAAGAATTGCTGTTCTGAGACAAGTGTCATATGAATTGGAATTATGAGCTATTTTTCAGCCCTGGCAAATTGCAATTTTTCAATAGCTAGCTAGGTTTTTTTTGTGTAGATAATTTTTTTGCATAAAAATTGTAACTCTTATTTTTAAAAAATTATCAAATGACACACCAAATAGTCTTCCAGAGAAGGGAATAATATGAGAATATCTTCTTAAATCTATACTTCAAAATTTGCAAAATTTTACATAACTTATTTTAGAACTTTCTTTTATACCTGAAAATAAAATTAATGATATAATTTTTAGAAGTATATTAATCCTCATTTCTTCCGTAATAAAATTCTTCAAACGGCATGCGATTTTTGTGGAGGCCTACGCTAGATGAATCACAGGAACCCAAGCTGTTCATATTCATGTAATTACGTGCTATTTTGCAAAACAAATAAAAAGTAGCCGTGGTAAAAATAGCATACATTCGGGCATGTTACATATTACATACATAAAAACGCAATTTAAAAGAAGGACTTTTCAATTCCTATAGAGAAATAATTTTCTCTTTCTGACAGAACTCTCAAAGTTTTCTAAAGTAAAATTGTATTGTAGCGGCTCCTATTGTTCCCGATCCTACTATTCCACGATCAACGACTTATTCTTGGAATAGCGTTCTGGTTATTGCATATTTTAAAATAGTAATATATTTATATTATAAATTTATACATTTCGTTGAAGACTCCCAATTTTTCAACGGTTCAAGAAGTAAAATTTAAAAAATAAATAAGGCAATAAATTTCTTTTGTTTCAGACATTTTAAATTACATCAAATGAGTCGCGATAGTTACGCAGTACTTTTGAAGGTGCAATGAACTCTGTTTTAGTCATATTTATCATATTTATGGTCTTGCCATTTGACCACTTGTATAAAACAATTCTGTAACTATTGCAAAACATTCTCGGTGTCCACGGTTTGTCCAAGTTTCTGACAGCAAAACCAAGATAATGCAAATATGCATATTTTAATGATTCTGATATTGAATATCCTTTTTTCCAACCAAATATTCACCACACACAAAACAAAAATTGCTTGAATCAGTAACACACGATCTCCTGACAATTTTTTTTTTTTAAATTTATAGACCAGTGTTACCATTTGTTTTTCGACCTTATTTGGCGTTATATTTTATAAGATAAGAGACCTTCTAATATTTTACTTATTTACATGTGAACATTTTGAATGCTGCGAATAATCACACGCAGTTCATGGTCGTCTCTGTCGGAAGCTTTGCAAAAAATCAATATTTTACGTGACTGTTTTAGGTTTTCTACGCCTTTTTATTCCAGTCAATTTGTAATCGAATGATTTATAAGTTAACTTATTGTTGTTTATACATACATTATTATTATTATTATTTCTTTATTAATTTCCTGTACAACAAGACATGTCTTATAATTAAAGTACAGGATTTTCATCGTTCAAAAATTCGCCACAAAATTAAAATACAATAAAAAAAAAAATTATAACTTATTTAAAATAAAGTAAAATAAATACAAGAAATTATTAAAATTCATGAATTTAAAGAAATGAAAATTAAATATATTTAAACAAAGTAGCTAAACAAAAATTTCTTAAAATGTATCGCGTTGCTAACTAATTGTTGGTTGTGTGGAATTGCATTCCAAAGACGTGTGGCGTTGATGAAAAATTGCCATTCTGACACAAGGCATCGACGCATAGAGATAATAAGTTTTTTGCCCCTTCTGGATCTAGCAAACTGTATTTGATCATAAAGATATAGGGGTTTCTCAGTGTAAATAATTTTGTGCAAAAACATTAAGACCCATATATTAATAAGGTTATCGAATGAGACTCCATAAAGACTTTTTGAGAAAGTCGAAACGCTATCACGTTTCTTCAGTCCATAAACTTAGATATTGTTGTACAAAATATTTAGTTTCTTTCTTGCTGGCGTAGTCGCAGTTGCCAAAAAGTTCACAGCCATAAAGTAGACCAGGAATTAAGTATGCCTTTGCAAGAAGATGTCTTACTCTTAACGGCGTAAAATACTGAGTTACCCAAAGCGATCTTAGCTTTATATACGTTTGAACCACAAGTGTATCTACGTGGCTTGACCAAGTCAAGTTGTTATTGAAAACTATGCCAAGATTTTTTACCTCTTTTACAATCTCGATTTTCTGATGGTTTATTATTATATCATGTTCAAGAACAGGCTGAAAAGTTTTTTTATGAATAATCAAACATTTTGATTTATGCGGGTTGAGACAAAGTCCATTTGCAGTGGCCCAAAAATGTATTTTATTAAGGTCATAGTTTAGCTTTTCAACATTTTCTTCTATGGAGCTTACTGGACTACTCAGATACAGCTGAACGTCGTCCGCATACATGTGTATTTTGCAGTGAGATAGTTGTTGTGGCAAATCATTGGCATAGACGGAAAAAAGAAGTGGACCCAGAATCGATCCTTGAGGTACGCCTCTCGTGAGTGTTACAGGTCTTGAGGTCGAATTATTAACGTATACAGATTGAGTCCGATTTGTGAGGTATGAATGTAAAAGCTGCGTAGAAGTGGATGAAAAGTTAAAAAAGTTTTTTAGCTTCATACATAGTGTTTGATGGTTTACTGTATCGAACGCCTTTGAATGGTCGAGAAGTGCCAAAAAGTTTATGTTACCACAATCAAGGCTTTTTTCTTTTTTAACGTAACTGTATCATCAAAGAGGCTTAAGATATTACGTTCTAAAAACTCCAACTGGTCATCAACAGAAGTCATTTGGTATATTTGGTTCCAATTGAATAAGTTGAAATTTTCATACAACAAACTATAGGTAAGATTCTTGTAATCACGACAGGAGAAAAAAATTTGAACTTCTTGGTGAAGCTGGAAATCATAGGCTAGAAAAACCAGATCATGTTTAGAAAAACTGGAAGCTGAGATTTGATCATACAGCAGGACCTTCGATGGATTAGCGACAAATATTAGATCAATCAATGTACTGCTGGACGTTGTAAAGTGTGTTGATGTTGTAATATTCGTTGGTGTAAGTCCTAATGACTGCATACTATCTTTAAACGACGATTCTTTTAGTAGATTCGAATTGAAATCTCCCAAAATTGCTATATCATTGTAAGGCATTGTTAAGATTTCCATTTTGTTCATAAAATCGGCAAAAGGTACATCACGTTTGGGTCGGTAAGCACAACCAATCAGCATGTTTCTTCCAGATGATGAGATTTCAACAAAAATATACTCAATTCTGTCATTTTCTTCCGCCTTGCAACGAAAACTACATGTAATAGTATTTTTGACGTATACTGCCACACCACACCTCCACCTCTTCCACTTCTATTAAACCAAAATACTTTATAACCATCTAAGCAAATGAGGCTATCCGGAATAGATTCATCGAGCCATGTTTCAGAAACACGAAACGAATCTGAACTCATCAATTTTGCACATTAAACTTTATGCGTTTATGTGGCAGATTTGTACTCCTTTCTTTTGTTTCGCCAAGAAACAATGTCAATGTGAGTACTGATTCACTATGTATGTATATATGTTACTATGACTAATGATATCAATAGCTTAATATATAAAAGAACTAAAACGATTTAATCCTAAATTGGGGTTTTAACATATTCCGGTTACCTACTTTCAAATACACCTCCTTTAAGAAACTCACTATGCTATAATTGTAAATAACGGATTTATAGTCATTTTAAAAAGTCCTAACTAATTTCAGATTTTTTAATTAACGAAAAACTTCAACTAGTTTTTGGTATACAAGCTTTTATCTACTATAGGTTGAATGTTATTAATCAGTAGTTCAAAACTAGGACTTGTGGTTATAGCCCATATAAAGCTGTTTCCCGACCTTAAATCTATAAAAAATATATTGAATAAATTTTTCTCAAATTTGGTTTGAATATGTTTTTGCAAAATATAAGTGACTTTACCAATCAAATATGGTCAGTGGACCGCTCCAGACCATATTTGATTTTGACCAGTCCCCTTATAATATAGCATCCTATATAAAATGTTCCATATCTGCAGCAAAAAATTAATTATAATGCCACTCATATCTGGTTTATGATTATTTTCTATATCCAAATAGTTGGACCTGAGACCCTGACCCTGATGGTCTAGACCGACTATAATTTATTTCTTGTTTACTTTGGGGGGTTAATTTACAAAAAAAAAATGCAAACAAATCCGTATGGAAACAAAATCTAAAAGAAAAAAATAATGGAAGGTGAGTAATATTCTGTTATGTCAAAAGTCTTCTAGGTAACTAGGAAGCGTGCGTTGAGAAACTGTCCAGTGTTTAATAAGCCCTTACGAAATAAAACTTTTAATTTGATTTAAGACATATTCTGAGAGCAAAAACACTAGTATCTTACAGGTCTCACAAGCACATCTGGCAAGAAAAAGTAGTTCTTCTGAATCTTCGACACGGACTCAAACAATACCATAATGTTTGAGACATAATTCAAGCCAATTCTATAAAAAATAATGGTGTACATGGTGCACCTTCGATTTTTAAGCATAGAACAGATCAATGCAATTCATGCGTATCACATAAAGTTAATAAAAACAATAAAGCTAATAAAGCTACGAAAACCATAGAGTAGAAATAGAAAAAATGCGCGAAGAGAAACGAAATGCGATCAAAAATGAGGCATCCGGAATATGTGTAATATTCTGTATGTATGTACGGGAAGTAAAATTAGTGCCTCAACTAATCGCGATTGCTGCATATTATAAAATCAAACTACAACTGCCTAATTTCCCAGTCTATAATGCTGTAACGGGTGAATGGGATAATTATGTTTGGTATGAAACAGATGGAAATCTATTCTCTTTCATATATGCTGCATGCTATTTAGTACTTAACTCGAGGAATTGCATGCTCGGCAGTTTTCATCAGTATCGTAAAATTTTTCCTTTAATTCCTTTTTGAAAGAAAACTTTTTTGAAGTTGGCGCAATCCGTTCCCTTATAGATACAAAAATTAATAAAAAATAAATAAATTTACTGTCTCAATATATACAAACCATAAAGGAAGCTCGAAAAATGCCAGAACATCTGCTAGCACACCATGTGCATTCGACAATTTTTTTAAATTGCGAAGGTGTTTCTAGATGACCAGTATGAACAAATTGCATACTATAAAACTATATAGATGTGTATATTCAAATCCCTATTTTAAATTTAAGACAGAAGTACTGATGATCTCCTAGTTAATATGCTTCGAACCTTGGCATATCACTCATCAGGAAATATTTCTTTCAAAACTAATACAAGAGAAGAATATGAGCTACCACAGAGATCGAAGTCTGCTGTTGAAGTTATTTCCCCTCATTCTTTTATAAAGAAAAAATAGCAATATCATAAAAGTTAGATCACTTCCAATGTCTAAGAAAATTGCTGCCTGCAGATTGACATCACTTTTATAATAGTCTACTGGTATATGGTTTGTTGCCCAACTCGTCGGGAGAGCTTCAGAATTTTCACGTACATTAAAACAAGAAACAAAATGTTGAAATCCAATTTTATGGACACCATCCACGGGCCTATTGCAGGATTCCAAGGAAAATGCGCCGCATGGGACATACATCATTTTGTTGGTGGGTTCATAAGGAGTCTATTGGTTTATGGTTTGTCGTCCAATTACACCGAAATTTTTTTTTTTTTTATAATTAATCAACACTCAGGGGATGCCCCTACAGATGCAGTGCATTGTGTTGATCTCATGAAAATAGGTTAAGGAGGAAAGAGGGAGTAGTGTGTTATTTTTTTTTTGCAGCGACAGACCAAAGCCTCTGGTGGGAATCCAACCCACGACCCCTCGCATGATAGGCGAGCACGCTACCTACTCACCTACCGGGGCGCTTCAGAAATTCAGAAATTTCACTTGAATTTAAAAAAATCTGAAATCCAATTTTTTCAATATCTTCGAAGGGCATTGTAGGACTCCAAGGAATATGCCTAGCATTAATCGTATATAAATTTATTCGCGGGTTCACCAGGAGTCTACTGGTATAGAGTTTGATTCCCAAGTCATCAGACAAGATTCAGAAATTTAATTTAAAATTGAAAAAAAAAATATAATGTAATTGTATGGTTTGTGCCCCGCGTGAGTTATACATCAATCTATTCATGGGCGTATGTGGTGTCCAATAGTATACGCTTCATTTTCCAAATCATCGGGAGAGTTTAGAAAAATAAATTTTAAAAACACAACTCTATAGTACACTCGCGTTTTCTCCATTTGATATTAAATTTTTTTGTTTCTAATTTCTGTAAAAGTGTTTAAGAATCGCTACAGATTTCTTTTTTTATAATTTTTTATATTAATATGACAATGCGATTGAAACAAATGTTCCACAGTTCGAACCAAAATTTTATCATAAACCTCCGTGGTACAATTCAAGGCTTTGTCACATGAAAAATGTTAAAAATAAAGCCTACAAAAAATTCATTACAACGAGTGGTGATGAAGATCGTGCTTATTTTACATTAGTTCGAAACGAATATAATTTCTTTCGAAAGTTTCTCTATAAACAATATGTTTTTGATATGGAAAATAAAGTTAAAACAAATTCTTCAGCTTTTTGGCATTTCATTAATAGCAAAAGATAATAACGGCATTCCAAAACGTATGTTCTTCGGTAATCTGCCATCTGATGGTAATGCAGAATCATGTGATTTATTTGCAGATTATTTTCAATCAACATTTGTTAAGCCCAGATCTAAGATTTGTGATTTTCAACCACTATACCAGATTACTGATCGTATGCCAAATTTCGATATTAGTATAGAAGATGTTTTGATTGCCATAAATTCCTTAAAAAATCGTATTAAGTGCCCTATTAGCTCATATCCATCAATATTTTTCAAAAAATGTTCACAAAATATTGCTGAAGCCATCTCGATTCTTTTTAATACTTGTATTAAACAAGGTAAATTTTTGGATCGTTGGAAATACTGTTCAATTACTCCTTTATTTAAATCGGGTGATCGTAGCCAAGTTACAAACTATAGACCAGTTTTGAAACAATGTACATTAAACAAAATTTTTGACTCAATTATCAAAGAAAAACTTTTCAGCTATGTGAAGGATTTTATTTCACTCTGCCAACATGGTTTTATGCCTGGCAGATCTACCACTAAGAATTTCTCTTTGATCACTCATAACATATTAAATGCCATGGAACTCGATTGTTGAGAAATTCCTAAGTGTCGATCTTGTCCAATTTGATGTTGGTACCCACCTTGTGCAAGGAATTTTAGTGAGGCTGCTAATTTTAATAAAGCAGCCTTTAATTCACATTCTATGCTATTCATAACATAAGTGAACGCGCTCTTGTTTAGCCGGAAGTTTTTGACGAAACTAAAAGTTAATTTTGTTTATTCTTTTATGAGTTGTTTTTTATGTTTCTTACGTTTTATCATTAAGATTCATAATATCTGATTTTTCCCTTACTAGTTTTCTTTGCACTCTCTCTGGAATAAAATCGTCACTATCTTCTTCAAACCACAAAGAAACACAATCCATTTTAATTTTTTAAAGCAAGAAATAATTTATTTTTATTTATTTTTTGTTCTGTTTGTTGATTATATTTTTTTGTTTTGGGATTTTTATATTCAAATTGACATTTGAATTGAAGTGCAACCAAGTTTTCTACGATATTTCCTACTTGCCTTTGAATCCAACTCTGTTACCGTTCCGAGCGAATTACGCAGTACGATTTAACTTTCGATTCGGAAATTCTTTTCGTAAATTTTTGCTTTTCGAATCGAGTTACGCGGTAGCCCCCCTGGTGTAGTGAAAATGAGCTCACAGTTAATGTTACAAAGTGTTTTGTTGTTTCTTACACTCGCTGTTCTCATCCCATTTTATTTAATTATAGTATTGGAGGTAAAAATCTTAGTCGTAAAATTGAGGTAAAAAATTTGGGTGTTATATTTGATGTAAATTTAACTTTTTCTAGTCATATTGACTTTATTGCTTCTAAAACTTATATCATGCATGACTTTATAAATAGAAATTCGAAGGATTTCCGAGATTCTTTTACATTTAAATCCTTAATTACGCCATTGGAGTGTACTAAACTCGAATATTGTTCAATTATTTGGAGCCCTTATTACATTAAGGCTTCAAACCATATTGAAGGTGTTCAAAAGAGGTTTACTAGAAGTATTTTAAAATATTCTTGGCATTATGAGTTGCCTACATATGTATTAAGAAATTAACTTTTAGGATTGCAATCTTTAAGTAATTGTCGATCATATTCTTCTATAATGTTTGTTTATAATGTTTTAACTGGGGACATAAGTTGTTCGGAAATTTGTGATCTATTTAATTTATACTAACCACAAAGGGATTTAAGAAATAATCGAATGTTTCGAAGATTCTCGTCATAGATCTAACTATGCCTTAAATGATACAATTACAAGGTGAAAAAAATTAAGTAATAGTCTTTCTTCTTAGATAGATTTCCAAGTAACTAAAGATAAATTTAAGTTAAATTTATTAAAGTTTTAGAACTAAACATATTATTAGATCTAAGTAGTTTGTAAGAACCAATATTGTGTAGATGAATAAATAAATAAGTAAATACATGAATCTATTATTTTGTGGATTGAATCGTATCTCACGTTTAGATCTCAATGGGTCATGTTACGCAATACTGAATCTAAAATTGTACGAGTTACTTCTGAAGTTCCCCAAGGCAGTCATTTGGGCCCGCTATTGTTTTTACTATTCGTAAATGATCTTCCGATTTTATTTTCGAATTGCAACGTCCTTATGTATTCAGATGATATTAAGTTATTTCATTGACATAAATGGTCATATTACTCTTCAGCGTGAGCTTGATTTATTAGTTGAATGGTGTAATGTGAACTTGATGGAACTGAATCATAAGAAATGTAAACATATGGTGTTTCACAGAGAGGGGATAATTTCTAAAGAGTATTGCATTAATGGAATAGTATTTGATACCGTTCAAACATTTCTGGTTCTTGGTGTACTTATGGATAGGAAACTTGATCTAAAAGATCTACTCTTGGTTTCGTTAAAAGATGGGCTAAGGAGTTTTCAGATCCATATGTTACTAAATAGCTTTATACAGCACTTGTAAGACCAATTTTGGAATATGCATCAATAATATGGAATCTATATTATCAAGTTCTGTGCAGAAATAGTTTTTGCTATTCTGTCTACGTGGTTTACGTTGGAGTTATGATGACTTACCACCATATACTAATAGACTAAAGCTTATCAGACTTCCAACTCTTGAGAGTAGGAGGACCATGGTGGGGGTCACCCTTGTTTTCAACCTTGCGAATGGTGATGTTAACTCGCAGTTTTTTTTATCAAATCTAAATTTTAACATATCTTGTTGATTCACAAGACATTTTAATCCGTTCATTTGGACTATTTTAGGACTAATTCTTGCTAATTCTTATCCTTTCCGCAGAATTTATCATGATTATAATGTGTCACACAATTTCGTTGATTTTAATTATAGTGTATTGAAAGTAAACCGCGATATAATTTTTTTTCTTTATGTTTTTTAAGCTTGTCTATTCCTAATATTAGCTAATGACATAGTCTGTAGCTGATTTACGACCACACAATCTACCTACTTGCCAGCTCTTGGACACTACCAGGGTTCGGACCATGGTGTATACGCGATCCCCACGTTAAGGGGGCGTGTCCCCTCGGTCGGGTGTGGTGGGTAAGTATGAGGCGGGGTTCAGTCGTTAAAAAAAACTGGCGACAGAGATTCTGGCTGCTCCAATCCGTCACCGAAGACGGGGCGCCATTTAGTTTTGAAATTTCACAAGACAACACCTTGTTTGCTCGTTCTCCAGCTTTTTAATATGCTGCTTTAGAACGACTACGCTTACCTTTATGTTTTCTTTGGTTCCTTCATCTTCCAAATGTTTTCTAGCCTATGGATATTGAAACCAAGAAGTATATCAACAACCTAGTAGCCATAGTCATTTTTTTTCTAGACGATCCTCACTAACAGCGGGAATAGAGTTAATTTGGGCAGGAAGTCGTTGCATTCAAATTTGTCTTCATTATTTTTGCTTAATAACACTACAACGATAGTGTTATAAAGTATCTGTGGCAATAAATAATAATGGGTTAAGTTGACATAAGTGCTTTTTCATTTTATTACATATTCTTATTCTCCACTTCAAGATCTATCATTCAGCTAAATTTCAACTATAAAATGTTATTATTAATAAAACTACACGCATTTATATTTTAACTTAAGTCTTTGTGGCAAATAATACATAAGCCATAACATCTTAACTCAACTTAATTTATTTTAAGGTAGCTACATCAATATTAAAATGTTTTAGCATTAAAGCTTCTATACACTTAATTTCAATAACTAACAGGTTTTCTGCATTTTTCAATTTAACCTAAAGCACTTATCTCGACTTACTAGCAATAAAAATTACTTTGCATTTCAATATAGTAGCTTAAGTTCACTTTAGTTTTTATTTTTATTTTTTCATAACATCTTAACTAAAAAACAACGAATATTTACTAATAACACGTTTTTTTTTTTTTTATAAAATGAACAGTTTTGTTCTAAATAAATGTGCATCTTTTTCTGTGGCTAAAAATTTTATATAAAAACCGAACACAATTTATTTTAGACAAAACCCTTAATATCTCAAAACACGAAATTTCGACTTAAGCCATTATTATTTATTGCCACAGGTAATGCATTTTTCAGATAGAAATTAATTATTTCTCTAAAATAACCATAATTGCTTTTATAAAAACACAATAAATAGGAAATTATTATAAACACTGGTCAAAACTTTATATATAAAGTATAAGAATTTAAGGGTTGTGATGGTTTTACATATTATGCTCAAATAACTGAATTAAAACAAAGCAGATTGATGCTAGTTATTTATAGTTTTGATCAAGAAATCAGAATGAATTTTTATTTACTAAAGCCCTGTAGTAGTATGTAACGGGTGATTTTTTAAGAGCTTGATAACTTTTTTTTAAAAAAAAAACGCATAAAATTTGCAAAATCTCATCGGTTCTTTATTTGAAACGTTAGATTGGTCCATGACATTTACTTTTTGAAGATAATTTCATTTAAATGTTGACCGCGGCTGCGTCTTAGGTGGTCCATTCGGAAAGTCCAATTTTGGGCAACTTTTTCGAGCATTTCGGCCGGAATAGCCCGAATTTCTTCGGAAATGTTGTCTTCCAAAGCTGGAATAGTTGCTGGCTTATTTCTGTAGACTTTAGACTTGACGTAGCCCCACAAAAAATAGTCTAAAGGCGTCAAATCGCATGATCTTGGTGGCCAACTTACCGGTCCATTTCTTGAGATGAATTGTTCTCCGAAGTTTTCCCTCAAAATGGCCATAGAATCGCGAGCTGTGTGGCATGTAGCGCCATCTTGTTGAAACCACATGTCAACCAAGTTCAGTTCTTCCATTTTTGGCAACAAAAAGTTTGTTAGCATCGAACGATAGCGATCGCCATTCACCGTAACGTTGCGTCCAACAGCATCTTTGAAAAAATACGGTCCAATGATTCCACCAGCGTACAAACCACACCAAACAGTGCATTTTTCGGGATGCATGGGCAGTTCTTGAACGGCTTCTGGTTGCTCTTCACTCCAAATACGGCAATTTTGCTTATTTACGAAGCCATTCAACCAGAAATGAGCCTCATCGCTGAACAAAATTTGTCGATAAAAAAGCGGATTTTCTGCCAACTTTTCTAGGGCCCATTCACTGAAAATTAGACGTTGTGGCAGATCGTTCGGCTTCAGTTCTTGCACGAGCTGTATTTTATACGGTTTTACACCAAGATCTTTGCGTAAAATCTTCCATGTGGTCGAATAACACAAACCCAATTGCTGCGAACGGCGACGAATCGACATTTCACGGTCTTCAGTAACACTCTCAGAAACAGACGCAATATTCTCTTCTGTACGCACTGTACGCATTCGTGTGGTTGGTTTAATGTCCAATAAAGTAAACTGAGTGCGAAACTTGGTCACAATCGCATTAATTGTTTGCTCACTTGGTCGATTATGTAGACCATAAATCGGACGTAAAGCGCGAAACACATTTCGAACCGAACACTGATTTTGGTAATAAAATTCAATGATTTGCAAGCGTTGCTCGTTAGTAAGTCTATTCATGATGAAATGTCAAAGCATACTGAACATCTTTCTCTTTGACACCATGTCTGAAATCCCACGTGATCTGTCAAATACTAATGCATGAAAATCCTAACCTCAAAAAAATCACCCGTTATATGCGGGTACCAGCCCAATTTTTCACTTACAAGTGAGTGTGTGTGTGAGAGAGGGAGAGTGGTGTGTGTGTGTGTGTGTGTGTGTGTGTGTGTGTGTGTGTGTGTGTGTGTGTGTGTGTGTGTGTGTGTGTGTGTGTGTGTGTGTGTGTGTGTGTGTGTGTGTGTGTGTGTGTGTGTGTGTGTGTGTGTGTGTGTGTGTGTGTGTGTGTGTGTGTGTGTGTGTGTGAGGGAGAGTGGCGTGCGTATGGGTGTGGGGGAGGGGCGTGTGTGTGAGAGCCATAACTGATAAGAAGTATATAACTGATAAGAAGTTACAACTAAGAAAAATGTACGTAACTATACCTAATATTTTAGTTATACAAGATAAGAAAGACATAACTGATAAGAATTACATGACTTCTGCAGTTATGAGTTAATTAAATATATATAGATTTGATAAGAATTAAAAAGCTGATAAGAAGGTCATAATGGTCAACACTGATAAGAAGATGTATGTATATGTGATTGGGGGAATACAATGCTATAATTGGGGGGATACAAATCTTTGAAGTGGGTAGAAAACCTCTAAGCTTATATAAATGAAAATGATTTAGTTTTTTTGTTTTTAATTTAATATATAAATTTTTATTGGTTTTTAATTTAAATTATAGTTTATTAACTTAAATTAAATTATAAATAAAACTAATATTAAATATTTGTTTTTAATTTTTAGATATTTCTTAATTTTTTTTTTAACTTTGACTTGAGGTTTTTAGAGCTGACAGCATTTTTTTCATTCACAAAACCCATTTTTATGTTTAGTTGGAAAATATTCGTTTATTCAAGTCTATATGTTTCTTTCTATTGAATTATTCGAAATATATTTTTGCTTGTTACTAAGTAAAATTATAGTCAATTTTATTGTTAGTATCGCAATTTATATATCACTTTTCAGGCTTTAATATTTATTTACCAAATTTGTTATTACATCAGACCAAATTTTTATTTTTTTTTTCAAATTTTCAAACAATTTCTTTATATTTGCTTTTCAATTTTTAATTTAAGTTTTTAGTTTTTAGGTTTTTAAATTTTTTATTCAAGTTTTTAGTTTTTTTGTTTATTTAATTTTTTGTGTTAATTTTTAGTTTTTAATTTTTACTCTAATTTATTATAGATAGGTGTCTTTTATTAAGTTTCTATAGTTGTTTTTTCAATAATATTTTAGGTATTTTATTATTTTTTTATTAACTTTGAATATTCAAGTGTCTTTCAGTTAGTTCCTATAGTTGTTCTTCATTAATATTTTAGATGTTTCATTCCTTTTTATTACTGTTTTATCACATACACATGTGAAAGTATTCTGCATACAAAATATTTACACAATTATATTTATTAAATTCATTATTAAAATATTTAAAGGAGTACTAACATCATTAAACATTCTTAATTCACTTTTAGAATTAACTGTATGTGATTCTTATCAATACAACAACTATAAAAATTTATTATATTTTCCAATTCATTAAACATTTTTTTAATTATCTATAATGTTAATAGACTAAGTGATTTCTTGTTACCGATGTTTTGTTCTACCGTTATATCCCCGATTTTACCAAGCGTATATTATTCGAAAGGTATTTCTTTTTAGATGTTCACCAGATTTACATATTTTTTAATTTTTTCTTTATTTTGCATTTAAAAGTTGCTACTAACACATACATAAAATTATACATATGCTACGTGTTTATTAAATTTGTTAATGTGTTTGTTTAATAAGTTTCTTTTCTTCATTCACAATAATAATAAACCAAATTTTGTGAATTGGCTAAGTTGGAAAAATAAAGTTGCCTAGAAATTGCACTCGAATTTTGAGCGCTGGAATCTGCTAATCAATATAAATAGGTTTATTATACTCAAGTCACAACTAAGAAAAATGTAAGTGACTGTACCTAATATTCATCAATGAGTTATACAAGATAATAAGTACATAACTGATAAGAAGTACATAACTGATTAGAAGTACTATACTTCTGCGGTTATGAGTGAATTAAATAAATTTAGATTTGATGAGAAAAATGGACGTAACTGTACCTAATGTTTTAACAATGAGTCATGAATCTAAATATAGTTTTGATTATGATTCTGAATGAGTACAACTATTTAGGTGTAACTTTGAACCCGTGTGTATAGAACTTATAGTATAAAAGAGTTTCACACTTATAGACTAATCTCATTCGTCTACCATATTCTTAATAGTGAAGTGAATAAAAAAAATTTGCAAAGTTATTAATTTTTAAAAACAAGAAATATAAAAAATCAATTTTATAAATAAAGGACATCAATTTTTATCAATAAAGGACATCAATTTTACTAATAAAGGTCATCAAACTATTAATAAAGGACATCAATTTTACCAATAAATGACATCAATTTTTTGCCAATAAAGTACATAAATTTTTTATCAATAAAGGACTAATCCATAAAAGAAAATCATAAAACAGAGAACAGATAAACATTTTCTAAAATCGGAATCATATATAATATTCCTACCGAAAAAGTGCAACATCATTGATGATTCAACAATTGCTGATATAGGACCAGGAGAAGAAAATATTTAGATATACCAACAATTTATAATTTACTTTTTTTGGGCAAATAGAAATAAACAGAAAATAAATAAAAAAAATGGCTGATTTCTTATGTGAATTTTGCCGAAAAGCATATAAACATGCTAATTCGTTAAGGAAGCATGTTAAATTATGTCTTCAAGTGACATGTACAACATGTGATATAATGTTTGATAACAGAAAAGATTTTTTACATCATAATCACATCACATCAAAAAAAAAATGGTTATAGTGAGTGAGAGTATGGCAACAGATGACCTTTTACAACTATATTCAAAGCAATGCAGTATATTAAAAACAAAAATGAGCGAAATTCAGGAGAGAGATAGCGGATGAACATTAATTGAAATATCGCATATTGAAATTAATATAAATCAATATAAATGTATAAAAGGATCGCAATACTTATGCTTACCGCCAGCTATTTCAAAAAAACAGGGATGCATTACTGTGCAAAATAATGATGAATTTTGTTTTAAATGGGCTTTAATATCGGCATTTTACCCAGTCTCTAATCATACAGAAAGATGTAAATCATATAAAATTGCAGACATTACAGCTGATCTCATAATCTTGGAAAACGATCTGATCCTAAGTTTTAAAAACTTATACTTTCCGCTACCAGTCAACCAAATTAAAGTCTTTGAGTTAAATAACCCAGATATAAGTATAAATGTCTTTGGCTTGGAGAATAATCAAATTATAGGACCATACTATTATACTGCCTATGAAAAAGCACATCATAAAAATTTATTATTGGTCGAAGATGAAGACAAGTTTCACTATGTATGGATTAAAGATATTTCAAGGTAGCTAATTGAAATAAATTCATAACGAAAAAAAAAAAATTTTTAAAACGTCTTGTAAAATATGAATACTACAGAAAAAATTTTTTTGCTTTGTATAATTACAGATTGATCCAAAGTCAACTAACAAAACATAAAGGTAAAAAATATATGTACAACAGCTGACTGTTGTATTTCTATAATGAACCAGCCCTGCAAAAACATCGCGGAGAATGCAATAAGCTGGTAAAAAGTATGCCTTACATAGATACAAATATTATTAACTTTAAGAACTATAAGAATCAAATGTTAGTACCGTTTGTCGTATACGCTGATTTTGAATGTCTTCTGGAAACAGTTGATATTCAAAATTCCGCTAATGTAAGACGGTACAATAACATATACCTTTTGCCTATAGTTATTACATAAATTGTAGTTTTGATGTAAGTTTGGACATATTTAGGATTTTTTTTTTAATTTTTTTTAAAATTTGGTTAAAGATGTTTTATATATATATATATATATAGTAATTATTTATGTATAATCAAACCCATGAATTCCTTAACATTAGATCAAGAAAAAAAGACAAAAGGAAGATAACATTTGCCATATTTGTAGACAAAATTTGACTATCGAAGATAGAGTAGCTGACCATTGTCATTTAACGGGTGATTATAGAGGTCCAGCACATAATAAATGTAATTTGGAATATCATATTGCGAAATTTGTTCCCATCTTTTTCCATAACCTTTCGGCATACGATTGCCATTTATTTGTAAAAGAACTCTTATCTATAGAAGGTGATATAAATTTTAATCCGATAAATAAGGGGTTCAGGTTCAATATATGATTTTTTTTCAGCGAAAAAAAAAATATTGCAGTTTCTCTCTCGATATCTATATCTAAAAGAATTGCTGTAAATGATAAGGATACCATTGAACTTCGGTTTCTAGATTCTTTTAGATTTATGCCTTCAAGTTTGCAAAAACTATCTGATTACTTAGCTGATACTGATTTAAATACCGTAAAATCAATTTACCCCATCGATGATGAGTTTAAATTAGTGAAACGTAAAGGTGTCTTTCCGTATGATTATCTAGGCTCGATGTATCGTCTCGAGGAAACCCAATTACCGCCGCAATCATTATTCTTCAATAAATTAAATAATGAGTCGTGTAGTGATGATGATTACGAACATGCTCAAAAAGTATGGAATACTTTCAAATGCAATACTTTATTAGATTATTTATTATTGTATTTGAAAACAGATGTCTTGTTGCTATGCGACGTTTTTGAAAATTTTAGAAAAGTATGTGTAAATATTTACAATTTAGATCCATGTCAATATTATACCATACCTGGTTTGTCTTGGGAGGCCATGTTGAAAACTACAGAGATAAATTTAGAATTGATAACTGATAATAATATGTATAATTTTATTGTTTGTGGTATTAGGGGTGGTATTGTTCAATACATTAAACGATATTCAATTGCTAATAATAAATATTTGGATGATTATGATACTGGTAAGGAATCAAATTATCTAATTTATTTAGATGTTAATAATTTATATGGTTATTCAATGCCTCAATATCTCCCTTATAATAACTTAGAATAGATGGAAAATTTTGAAAATTTCAACTTAAATGAAGTGGAAGATGATTCGGCAATTGGATACATATTAGAAGTAGATCTAGAGTACCCATCTTCGTTACATGAATATCACAACGACCTACCATTTTGCGCTCATAATAAAAAAAATAAGAATATGAAACAGACTAAACTAATCACAGACTTGAAAAGCAAAACAAATTATATTATACAATATCGAACTCTTCAACAGTGCATTCAACATGGTCTTATTTTAAAGAAAGTACACAGAATTCTTAAATTTAATCAATCGAATTGGCTGAAAAAATATATTGATTTGAACAACTACAATAGAACATTAGCAAAAAATGCGTTTGAACAAAATTTTTTCAAGCTGTTAAACAATGCTGTTTATGGTAAGACCATGGAAAATGTCGACAAGAGGAAAGATATTAAAATAGTATGTGACTGGGAGAGCAAAGGTAGGAGATTGGGGGCTAGGGCACTTATAGTTAAGAATAACTTTCATAGTTCACTTAAGATCTCCGATGAAATGATTGTAATTCAAATGAAAAGAACTCGTACGGTTTATAATAAACCAATTTACGTTGGTTTTTCCGTTTTAGAGTTATCTAAATGGAAAATGTACGATTTTCATTATTATTACATGAAACCTAAACATCGGGAAGATATAAGTCTGAACTATATGGATACAGATTCGTTTATTTATGATATTCGAACAAATGACTTCTATAATGACATCAGAAATGACATTAGCACATATTTCGATACGTCTGGTTATGAAATGACAAATGTTTTCAATTTCCCATTGCTAAATAAAAAAGTCTTAGGCATGATGAAGGATGAATGCAATGGGAAAATAATGAAGGAATTCATAGGTTTGAGAGCAAAAATGTATTCCATTAAATTGATAAAGAAGAAAAAGAAATCAAAAAAATAAAAGGTGTAAAACAATGTGTTACACAAAAACTTAGCGTAGCCGATTTTAGAAAATGTATATTTGATAAGAAATTATATTATGATTCTATGTATATTTTTAGATCTAAGATACATGAAGTGTATATCCAACATATTTCTAAGCTAACTTTAAGTTATTTAGATCAGGGCTATTCAACCTTTTTGGCTCGCGTACCACAAAATTCACAAAACAATTTCGCGTACCACCAAAAAAAAATATTATGTATATGAAAAAAATAGGCACAACACACAACCAAAAAAATTTAAAAAAAAATTTTTATGTGTTTTATTTCTTGCATTTATTAATAAAAAAAAGTAAACAGATAACAATAACATAAAAAAAAATATATATTGTAGTGAGATCTCAGCGATTTCATTTGCTGTTTAACCAACTATTTAAAAATAAATAAAAATTAAAGAAAATTAACATAAAAAAATATTTAAAATTAATAAAAACGTAACAAAAATATACATAAAATTCATTTTATAAATATGTTTCACAAATTAATGAGATGGCTGACACTGCATGTTGGATATTAAAGATTTTATGTCTGGTTCAATTGTTGATAATTTCAATCTCATACTGGGCTCCAAATTTAATGATGTTCGATATTTATTTTTGATTATTACCATTGATGAAAATCCTTTTTCACATAAATATGTAGAGGTGAATGGTAACAAATATTTAACTGCTTCATGATATAACGATTCATATTCAGTTTTCTGTTTTATCCAAAATGAAAAAATATTGGTGTTTTGGAAAACAAATTTTTGTGCTGGATCACATGATAAATCAATTAATGATTCCCTGTCTTTTAGGCTCAATATGGAATGTTGTTGATCTAAAAACGGATTTTGTATCCATAAATATTCTTCGTGACTTTCAGGAAAATATTCATTAAAAGTAGCTATTAACAGTTTACAATGACTGGTAATGCATTTTTTTAATTCAATTGTGGGTTCAATTTCATTTTCAAGTAGAAATTGTTCCAATTTGCAAAATGATTCGAAATTGCTATTTTCAACAGCACTGACCATTAAATTTAATTTTTTATTCATGGCTTTTATTTTTCCTTGCACTTCAAATGGAGTTTTTGATGAACCTTGTAAACTTAAATTTAAATCATTTAAACGCGAGAAAATATCTGCTAGATATGTTAACTTTGCTAACCAAATTGTGTCTAAGAATTTATCGGAGAAATCATTGTTCATTTGTGATAAAAATATTTGAACTTCCGATCGTAGCTCCACAAGACGAGTTAGCATTTTTCCTCTTGACAACCACCTAACCTCAGTATTTAAGAGAAGACTGGTATATACACTGTCCATTTCAAAACACAAATCTTTGAACAAGCGACAATTAAGTGATCTTGATTTTATAAAATTAACAATTTTTACGGCGTCATCAAGAACTTCTTTAAGGTCACTCGATATTCTTTTGGCAACCAAAGCTTCCCGATGTATAACACAATGAGTAAATTTACAATTCGGAGCAACATGTTTTACTTTTGTGATTACCCCATTATATCTACCTGTCATTGCCCGGGCACCATCAGTACAAAGCCCTGCACATCGCTTCCAGTCTAAATTATTTTCCTCAATAAAGTGATTTAACTTTTTAAATATTTCAGTTGCTGTAGTATAAGTCGGCAGGGCCTCACAAAACAAAAACTCTTCCTTAAACTCCATTTGAAAAATATATCGAATGTATACAAGTACTTGTGCACAATTTACTACATCGGTGCTTTCATCTATTTGAAGAGCAAAGTATTCGCTTTGTTTAATCTGATTTATAGCTAATTGTTTTACATATAACGCCATATCATTTACCCTGCGACTCACTGTAGTATCTGACAGAGATAGTGATGCAAGTTTTTTTACTTGGTCTTCTCCTAACATGCAACTCACTATGGACTTTGTAGCTGGCAATATTAGTTCTTCTGCAATGGTAAAAGGTTTGCCGCATTTTGCTATTTGGTAGGAGACTAAAAAAGATGCTTCTACTGCTTTGTTTGAAGTACCAGCAAACGATTTAATATTAGTTTGATTGGCTTTCATTTCACTTTGTTTTTGCAAAAAAAAATCTTTTGGTTTGTTTTCTAAACTAGGATGCTTTGTTTGTATATGCCGCTTTAAAAGTGATGGCTTCATGGACTGATTGGACAGAACTTCGTTACATATAACACACTGTGGGCGATCATCCGAAAATTCTGC
>CAVMKG010000730.1:100000-105575 GCA_963682025.1 Cordilura impudica
TTAATTTTTAATTTTTAATTTTTAATTTTTAATTTTTAATTTTTAATTTTTAATTTTTAATTTTTAATTTTTAATTTTGAATTTTTAATTTTTAATTTTTAATTTTTAATTTTATTTTTAATTTTTAATTTTTAATTTTTAATTTTTAATTTTTAATTTTTAATTTTTAATTTTTAATTTTAATTTTTAATTTTTAATTTTTAATTTTTAATTTTTATTTAATTTTAATTTTTAATTTTTAATTTTTAATTTTTAATTTTTAATTTTTAATTTTTAATTTTTAATTTTTAATTTTTAATTTTTAATTTTTAATTTTTAATTTTTAATTTTTAATTTTTAATTTTTAATTTTTAATTTTTAATTTTTAATTTTTAATTTTTAATTTTTAATTTTTAATTTTTAATTTTTAATTTTTAATTTTTAATTTTTAATTTTTAATTTTTAATTTTTAATTTTTAATTTTTAATTTTTAATTTTTAATTTTTAATTTTTAATT
The DNA here is from genome assembly GCA_963682025.1 of Cordilura impudica. Classification (NCBI taxonomy): domain Eukaryota; kingdom Metazoa; phylum Arthropoda; class Insecta; order Diptera; family Scathophagidae; genus Cordilura; species Cordilura impudica. The sequence goes on from CAVMKG010000730.1 coordinate 100,497, forward strand.
TTTAATTTTTAATTTTAATTTTTAATTTTTAATTTTTAATTTTTAATTTTTAATTTTTAATTTTTAATTTTTAATTTTTTAATTTTTAATTTTTAATTTTTAATTTTTAATTTTTAATTTTTAATTTTTAATTTTTAATTTTTAATTTTAATTTTTAATTTTTAATTTTTAATTTTTAATTTTTAATTTTTAATTTTTAATTTTTAATTTTTAATTTTTAATTTTTAATTTTTAATTTTTAATTTTTAATTTTTAATTTTTAATTTTTAATTTTTAATTTTTAATTTTTAATTTTTAATTTTTAATTTTTTAATTTTTAATTTTTAATTTTTAATTTTTAATTTTTAATTTTTAATTTTTAATTTTTAATTTTTAATTTTTAATTTTTAATTTTTAATTTTTAATTTTTAATTTTAATTTTTAATTTTTAATTTTTAATTTTTAATTTTTAATTTTTAATTTTTAATTTTTAATTTTTAATTTTTAATTTTTAATTTTTAATTTTTAATTTTTAATTTTTAATTTTTAATTTTTAATTTTTAATTTTTAATTTTTAATTTTTAATTTTTAATTTTTAATTTTTAATTTTTAATTTTTAATTTTTAATTTTTAATTTTTAATTTTTAATTTTTAATTTTTAATTTTAATTTTAATTTTTAATTTTTAATTTTTAACTTTTAATTTTAATATTTAATTTTTAATTTTAAATTTCTAATTTTTAACTTTAGTTTTTAATTTTTAATTTTTAATTTTTAATTTTTAATTTTTAATTTTTAATTTTTAGTTTTTAATTTTTAATTTTTAATTTTTAATTTTTAATTTTTAATTTTTAATTTTTAATTTTAATTTTTAATTTTTAATTTTTAATTTTTAATTTTTAATTTTTAATTTTTAATTTTTAATTTTTAATTTTTAATTTTTTAATTTTTAATTTTTAATTTTTAATTTTTAATTTTTAATTTTTAATTTTTAATTTTTAATTTTTAATTTTTAATTTTTAATTTTTAATTTTTAATTTTTAATTTTTAATTTTTAATTTTTAATTTTTAATTTTTAATTTTTAATTTTTAATTTTTAATTTTAATTTTTTTTAATTTTTAATTTTTAATTTTTAATTTTTAATTTTTAATTTTAATTTTAATTTTTAATTTTTAATTTTTAATTTTTAATTTTTAATTTTTAATTTTTAATTTTTAATTTTAATTTTTAATTTTTAGTTTTTAATTTTTAATTTTTAATTTTAATTTTTAATTTTTAATTTTTAATTTTTAATTTTTAATTTTTAATTTTTAATTTTTAATTTTTAATTTTTAATTTTTAATTTTTAATTTTTAATTTTTAATTTTTAATTTTTAATTTTTAATTTTTAATTTTTAATTTTTAATTTTTAATTTTTAATTTTTAATTTTTAATTTTTAATTTTTAAATTTTTAATTTTTAATTTTTAATTTTTAATTTTTAATTTTTAATTTTTAATTTTTAATTTTTAATTTTTAATTTTTAATTTTTAATTTTTAATTTTTAATTTTTAATTTTTAATTTTTAATTTTTAATTTTTAATTTTTAATTTTTAATTTTTAATTTTTAATTTTTAATTTTTAATTTTTAATTTTTAATTTTTAATTTTTAATTTTTAATTTTTAATTTTTAATTTTTAATTTTTAATTTTTAATTTTTAATTTTTAATTTTTAATTTTTAATTTTTAATTTTTAATTTTTAATTTTTAATTTTTAATTTTTAATTTTTAATTTTTAATTTTTAATTTTTAATTTTTAATTTTTAATTTTTAATTTTTAATTTTTAATTTTTAATTTTTAATTTTTAATTTTTAATTTTTAATTTTTAATTTTTAATTTTTAATTTTTAATTTTTAATTTTTAATTTTTAATTTTTAATTTTTAATTTTTAATTTTTAATTTTTAATTTTTAATTTTTAATTTTTAATTTTTAATTTTTAATTTTTAATTTTTAATTTTTAATTTTAATTTTTAATTTTTAATTTTTAATTTTTAATTTTTATTTAATTTTTAATTTTTAATTTTTAATTTTTAATTTTTAATTTTTAATTTTTAATTTTTAATTTTTAATTTTTAATTTTTAATTTTTAATTTTTAATTTTTAATTTTTAATTTTTAATTTTTAATTTTTAATTTTTAATTTTTAATTTTTAATTTTTAATTTTTAATTTTTAATTTTTAATTTTTAATTTTTAATTTTTAATTTTTAATTTTTAATTTTTAATTTTTAATTTTTAATTTTTAATTTTTAATTTTTAATTTTTAATTTTTAATTTTTAATTTTAATTTTAATTTTTAATTTTTTTAATTTTTAATTTTTAATTTTTAATTTTTAATTTTTAATTTTTAATTTTAATTTTTAATTTTTAATTTTTAATTTTTAATTTTTAATTTTTAATTTTTAATTTTTAATTTTTAATTTTTAATTTTTAATTTTTAATTTTTAATTTTTAATTTTTAATTTTTAATTTTTAATTTTTAATTTTTAATTTTTAATTTTTAATTTTTAATTTTTAATTTTTAATTTTTAATTTTTAATTTTTAATTTTTAATTTTTAATTTTTAATTTTTAATTTTTAATTTTTAATTTTTAATTTTTAATTTTTAATTTTTAATTTTTAATTTTTAATTTTTAATTTTTAATTTTTAATTTTTAGTTTTTAATTTTTAATTTTTAATTTTTAATTTTTAATCTTTAATTTTTAATTTTTAATTTTTAAGTTTTAATTTTTAAGTTTTAATTTTTAATTTTTAGTTTTTAATTTTTAATTTTTAATTTTTAATTTTTAATTTTTAATTTTTAATTTTTAATTTTTAATTTTTAATTTTTAGTTTTTAATTTTAAATTTTTAATTTTTAATTTTTAATTTTTAATTTTTAATTTTTAATTTTTAAGTTTTAATTTTTAAGTTTTAATTTTTAATTTTTAATTTTTAATTTTTAATTTTTAATTTTTAATTTTTAATTTTTAATTTTTAATTTTTAATTTTTAATTTTTAATTTTTAGTTTTTAATTTTTAATTTTTAATTTTTAATTATTAATTTTTAATTTTAATTTTTAATTTTTAATTTTTAATTTTTCATTTTTCATTTTTAATTTTCAATTTTTAATTTTTAATTTTTAATTTTTAATTTTTAATTTTTAATTTTTAATTTTTAATTTTTAATTTTTAATTATTAATTATTAATTTTTAATTTTTAATTTTTAATTTTTAGTTTTTAATTTATAATTTCTAATTTTTAATTTTTAATTTTTAATTTTTAAATTTTTATTTTTAATTTTTAATTTCTAATTTTTAATTTTTAATTTTTAATTTTTAATTTTTAATTTTTAATTTTTAATTTTTAATTTTTAATTTTTAATTTTTAATTTTTGATTTTTAATTTTTAATTTTTAATTTTTAATTTTTAATTTTTAATATTTAATTTTTAATTTTTAAATTTTAATTTTTAACTTTGAATTTTTAATTTTTAATTTTTAACTTTTAATTTTTAATTTTTAATTTTTAATTTTTAATTTTTAATTTCTAATATTTAATTTTGAATTTTTAATTTTTAATTTTTAATTTTTAATTTTTAATTTTTAATTTTTAATTTTTAATTTTTAATTTTTAATTTTTAATTTTTAATTTTTAATTTTTAAATTTTAATTTTTAATTTTTAATTTTTTAATTTTTAATTTTTAATTTTTAATTTCTAATTTTTAATTTTTAATTTTTAATTTTTAATTTTTAATTTTTAATTTTTAATTTTTAATTTTTAATTTTTAATTTTTAATTTTTAATTTTTAATTTTTAATTTTTAATTTTTGATTTTTAATTTTTAATTTTTAATTTTTAATTTTTAATTTTTAATTTTTAAATTTTAATTTTTAACTTTGAATTTTTAATTTTTAATTTTTAACTTTTAATTTTTAATTTTTAATTTTTAATTTCTAATATTTAATTTTGAATTTTTAATTTTTAATTTTTAATTTTTAATTTTTAATTTTTAATTTTTAATTTTTAATTTTTAATTTTTAATTTTTAATTTTTAATTTTTAATTTTAAATTTTGAATTTTGAATTTTTAATTTTTAATTTTTAATTTTTAATTTTTAATTTTTAATTTTTAATTTTTAATTTTGTAATGGTGCGGCGTTGGTGGAAGTTCCGCTTCCGTTTCCCTGAGTCTTTGCTGGTCGCACGTGCTGGCGTAGGGGCCTAGCTCGCCGGATGGGTGGGGTCTTGCTCAGGCCCAGGGAAACCGCACTACAGATTTTCACGTGCGATTTAAAAAACAACTGTCAACAAAACGGACGCTAAAAGGATGGACGGCCATACTTACCTTGGGTTGGCGACTGGATGTTATGCCCCTTTTAGCCCTCCCTACCATGTTACCTCGACTCCATCTTAATTGGAGGTAACCCACTCAATGATAAGATTTGGTTTGGTTTTGGTTTTCTACATTGGGTTTAAAAACTTTTTTATTTACCCTTCATTTTAAGGGTTTTTAAATTTTAAATCATAATTATCAAAATTTATTTTATTAATTTTTTTTTATATTATCGCAAAATTTCACTTTTTAGAAAAATTTTTAAGTTTGGCAACATTTTATTTTCAGCCAAATTTAATTTAGGAAAATTTTTAATTTTAGCTTAATTTTAATTTTAGCTTAAGTTTAGAATTAGGAAAATTTTAGTTCAAATCCTATAATTAGAAGACCCTTATGTAATCTTAGATAAATTTTGTATTTAGGTAAATTTTTATATTTAGAATATTTGATATTTAGCCAATTTTTACTTACAAAAATTTGCTTTAATTAGAAAAATTTCATATATAGAAAATTTTTTTAATTCTAATTAGAAAAATCTTTAGAAAAAAAAAAAATTGTCATTTATAGTTAGATAAATCTTAGGAAATTTTTGTTTTCCTTTTTTTCTCTTTTTTTTTATTATTTAATTCTATACCATAATTAGCAAGATTTAGGAAAAGTTTAATTCTAGTTTTTTTTTTCTTTTTTTTTTTCTTTTTTTTTCTTTTTTTAAGGCCTTTAAGTATATAGAAAATATTTTATTTTTTTC
>CAVMKG010000731.1:0-2500 GCA_963682025.1 Cordilura impudica
TCATTTTTAATTTTTAATTTTAATTTTTAATTTTAATTTTTAATTTTTAATTTTTAATTTTTAATTTTAATTTTTAATTTTTAATTTTTAATTTTTAATTTTTAATTTTTAATTTTTAATTTTTAATTTTTAATTTTTAATTTTAATTTTTAATTTTTAATTTTTAATTTTAATTTTTAATTTTTAATTTTTAATTTTTAATTTTAATTTTTAATTTTTAATTTTTAATTTTTAATTTTAATTTTTAATTTTTAATTTTTAATTTTTAATTTTAATTTTTAATTTTTAATTTTTAATTTTTAATTTTTAATTTTTAATTTTTAATTTTTAATTTTTAATTTTTAATTTTTAATTTTTAATTTTTAATTTTTAAATTATAATTTTAAATTTTTAATTTTTAATTTTAATTTTAATTTTTAATTTTTAATTTTTAATTTTTAATATTTAATTTTTAATTTTTAATTTTTAGTTTTTAGTTTTTAATTTTTAATTTTTAATTTTTAATTTTTAATTTTTAATTTTTAATTTTTAATTTTTAATTTTTAATTTTTAATTTTTAATTTTTTATCCTTAATTGTTAATTTTTAATTTTTAGTTTTAATTTGTAATTTTTAATTTTTAATTTTTAATTTTTAATTTTTAATTTTTAATTTTTAATTTTAATTTTTAATTTTTAATTTTTAATTTTTTATTTTTAATTTTTAATTTTTAATTTTTAATTTTTAATTTTTAATCTTTAATGTTTTATTTTTATTTTTTAATTTTTAATTATTAGTTTTTAATTTTAATTTTTAATTTCTATTTTAATATTTAATTTTTAATTTTTAATTTTTAATTGCTAATTTTTAATTTTTAATTTTTAATCTTTAAAGTTTAATTTTTTAAATTTTAATTTTTAATTTTTAGTTTTTAATTTTTAATTTTAAAATTTTAATTTTTAATTTTTAATTTTTATTTTTTAATTTTTAATTTTAAATTTTTAGTTTTTAATTTTTAATTTTTAAGTTTTAATTTTTAATTTTTAATTTTTAATTTTTAATTTTCAATTTTTAATTTTTAATTTTTGATTTTTATTTTTTAATTTTTAATTTTTAGTTTTTAATTTTTAATTACTAATTTTTAATTTTTAATTTTTAACTTTTAATTTTAAATTTTTAGTTTTTAATTTTAAATTTTCAATTTTTTATTTTCAATTTTAATTTTTAATTTTTAATGTTTAGTTTTTAAAATTTTAATTTTATTTTTAATTTTTATTTTTAAAATTTTAATTTTTAATTTTTAATTCTTAATTTTTAATTTTTAATTTTTAATTTTTAATTGTTAATTTTTAATTTTTAATTTTTGATTTTTAATTTTAAATTTTTAATTTCTGATTTTAATTTTTTTTTTTTATTTTTTAATTTTTAATTCTCAGTTTTTAATTTTAAATTTTAAATTTTTAATTTTTCAGTTTTCATTTTTATTTTTTAATATTAAATTTTTAATTTTTAAATTTTGATTTTTAGTTCTTAATTTTTAATTTTTAATTTTTAATATTTAACTTATAGTTTTAAAGTAAAATTTTAAATTTTAAATATTAAATTTTTAATTTATAATTTTTAATTTTTAAATTTTAATTTTTAGTTCTGAATTTTAAATTTTTAATTTTTAATTTTTAATTTGTAATTTTTAATTTATATTTTTTTTTAAGTTTTAATTTTTAATTTGTAATATGTAGTTTTTAATTTTTTATTTTTAATTTTTAATTTTTAATTTTTAATTTTTAATTTTTAATTTTTAATTTTTAATTTTTAATTTTGAAATTTTAATTTTTAATTTTATTTTTTTATGTTTTATTTTTAATTTTTAATTTTTAATTCTTAATTTTTAATTTTTAATTTTTAATTTTTAATTTTTAATTTTTAATTTTTAATTATTAATTTTTAATTTTTAATTTTTAATTTTTAATTTTAATTTTTAATTTTCAGTTTTTAATTTTTAATTTTTTATTTTTAATTTTTTATTTTTAATTTTTAATTTTTAATATTTTATTTTTATTTATTAATTTTTAATTATTAATTTTTAATTTTAATTTTTAATTTCTAACTTTTAATTTTCAATTTTTAATTTTTAATTTTTAATTTTTAGTTTTTAATTTTTAATTTTTAATTTTTAATTTTTAATTTTTAATTTTTAATTTATAATTAGTAATTTTTAATTTTTTAATTTTTAATTTTTAATTTTTTATTTTTTATTTTTAATTTTTAATTTTTAATTTTTAATTTATAATTTTTAATTTTTAATTTTTAATTTTTAATTTTTAATTTTTAATTTTTAATTTTTAATTTTTAATTTTTAATTTTTAATTTTTAATTTTTAATTTTTAATTTTTAATTTTTAATTTTTAATTTTTAATTTTTAATTTTTAATTTTTAATTTTTAATTTTTAATGTTTAATTTTTAATTTTTAATTTTTAATTTTTAATTTTTAATTTTTAATTTTTAATTTTTAATTTTTAAT
>CAVMKG010000731.1:7500-10000 GCA_963682025.1 Cordilura impudica
TAATTTTTAATTTTTAATTTTTAATTTTTAATTTTTAATTTTTAATTTTTAATTTTTAATTTTTAATTTTTAATTCTTAATTTTTAATTTTTAATTTTTAATTTTTGATTTTTGATTTTTATTTTTTAATTTTTAATTTTTAATTTTTAATTTTTAATTTTTAATTTTTAATTTTTAGTTTTTAATTTTTAATTTTTAATCACTTATTTTTAATTTTTTGTTTTTCATTTTTAATTTTTAATTTTTAATTTTTAATTTTTAATTTTTAATTTTTAATTTTTAATTTTTAATTTTTAATTTTTAATTTTTAATTTTTAATTTTTAATTTTTAATTTTTAATTTTTAATTTTTAAATTTTAATTTTTAATTTTTAATTTTTAATTTTTAATTTTTAATTTTTAATTTTTAATTTTTGATTTTTAATTTTTAATTTTTAATTTTTAATTTTTAATTTTTAATTTTTAATTTTTAATTTTTAATTTTTAATTTTTAATTTTTAATTTTTAATTTTTAATTTTTAATTTTTAATTTTTAATTTTTAATTTTTAATTTTTAATTTTTAATTTTTAATTTTTAATTTTTAATTTTTAATTTTTAATTTTTAATTTTTAATTTTTAATTTTTAATTTTTAATTTTTAATTTTTAATTTTTAATTTTTAATTTTTAAATTTTAATTTTAAATTTTTAATTTTTAATTTTAATTTTTAATTTTTAATTTTTAATTTTTAATTTTTAATTTTTAATTTTTAATTTTTAATTTTTAATTTTTAATTTTTAATTTTTAATTTTTAATTTTTAATTTTTAATTTTTAATTTTTAATTTTTAATTTTTAATTTTTAATATTTAATTTTTAATTTTTAGTTTTTAGTTTTTAATTTTTAATTTTTAATTTTTAATTTTTAATTTTTAATTTTTAATTTTTAATTTTTTATCCTTAATTGTTAATTTTTAATTTTTAGTTTTAATTTGTAATTTTTAATTTTTAATTTTTAATTTTTAATTTTCAATTTTTAATTTTTAATTTTTAATTTTTAATTTTTAATTTTTAATTTTTAATTTTTAATTTTAAATTTTTAATCTTTAATGTTTTATTTTTATTTTTTAATTTTTAATTATTAGTTTTTAATTTTAATTTTTAATTTCTATTTTTAATATTTAATTTTTAATTTTTAATTTTTAATTGCTAAGTTTTAATTTTTAATTTTTAATCTTTAAAGTTTAATTTTTAAATTTTAATTTTTAATTTTTAGTTTTTAATTTTTAATTTTAAAATTTTAATTTTTAATTTTTAATTTTTAATTTTTAATTTTTATTTTTTAATTTTTAATTTTAAATTTTTAGTTTTTAATTTTTAATTTTTAAGTTTTAATTTTTAATTTTTAATTTTCAATTTTTAATTTTTAATTTTTGATTTTTATTTTTTAATTTTTAATTTTTAGTTTTTAATTTTTAATTACTAATTTTTAATTTTTAATTTTTAACTTTTAATTTTAAATTTTTAGTTTTTAATTTTAAATTTTCAATTTTTTATTTTCAATTTTAATTTTTAATTTTTAATGTTTAGTTTTTAAAATTTTAATTTTATTTTTAATTTTTATTTTTTAAATTTTAATTTTTAATTTTTAATTCTTAATTTTTAATTTTTAATTTTTAATTTTTAATTGTTAATTTTTAATTTTTAATTTTTAATTTTTAATTTTAAATTTTTAATTTCTGATTTTAATTTTTTGTTTTTATTTTTTAATTTTTAATTCTCAGTTTTTAATTTTAAATTTTAAATTTTTAATTTTTCAGTTTTCATTTTTATTTTTTAATATTAAATTTTTAATTTTTAAATTTTGATTTTTAGTTCTTAATTTTTAATTTTTAATTTTTAATATTTAACTTATAGTTTTAAAGTAAAATTTTAAATTTTAAATATTAAATTTTTAATTTATAATTTATAATTTTTAATTTTAAAATTTTAATTTTTAGTTCTGAATTTTAAATTTTTAATTTTTAATTTGTAATTTTTAATTTATATTTTTTAAGTTTTAATTTTTAATTTGTAATTTGTAGTTTTTAATTTTTTATTTTTAATTTTTAATTTTTAATTTTTAATTTTTAATTTTTAATTTTTAATTTTTAATTTTTAATTTTTAATTTTTAATTTTTAATTTTTAATTTTGAAATTTTAATTTTTAATTTTATTTTTTTATGTTTTATTTTTAATTTTTAATTTTTAATTCTTAATTTTTAATTTTTAATTTTTAATTTTTAATTTTTAATTTTTAATTATTAATTTTTAATTTTTAATTTTTAATTTTTAATTTTTAATTTTTAATTATTAATTTTTAATTTTAATTTTTAATTTTCAGTTTTTAATTTTTAATTTTTTATTTTTAATTTTTTATTTTTAATTTTTAATTTTTAATATTTTATTTTTATTTTTTAATTTTTAATTATTAATTTTTAATTTTAATTTTTAATTTCTAATTTTTAATTTTCAATTTTTAATT
>CAVMKG010000732.1:0-19328 GCA_963682025.1 Cordilura impudica
GGTATAGGGTATCGTATCGTCGGTCTAGACCGACTATAATTCACTTCTTAATTTTAAATTTATAATTTTTAATTTTTAATTTTTAATTTTTAATTTTTAATTTTTAATTTTTAATTTTTAATTTTTAATTTTTAATTTTTAATTTTTAATTTTTAATTTTTAATTTTTAACCTTTAATTTTAAATTTAAAATTTTAAATTTTAAATTTTAAATTTTAAATTTTAAATTTTAAATTTTTAATTTTTAATTTTTAATTTTTAATTTTTAATTTTTAATGTTTAATTTTTAATGTTTAATGTTTAATTTTTAATTTTTAATTTTTAATTTTTAATTTTTAATTTTTAATTTTTAATTTTTAATTTTTAATTTTTAATTTTTAATTTTTAATTTTTAATTTTTAATTTTTAATTTTTAATTTTTAATTTTTAATTTTTAATTTTTAATTTTTAATTTTTAATTTTTAATTTTTAGTTTTTAATTTTTAATTTTTAATTTTTAATTTTTAATTTTTAATTTTTAATTTTTAATTTTTAATTTTTAATTTTTAATTTTTAATTTTTAATTTTTAATTTTTAATTTTAAATTTTTAATTTTTAATTTTCAATTTTTAATTTTTAATTTTTAATTTTTAATTTTCAATTTTTAATTTTTAATTTTTAATTTTTAATTTTTAATTTTTAATTTTTAGTTTTTAATTTTTAATTTTTAATTTTTAATTTTTAATTTTTAATTTTTAATTTTTAATTTTTAATTTTTAATTTTTAATTTTTAATTTTTAATTTTTAATTTTTAATTTTTAATTTTTAATTTTAAATTTTTAATTTTTAATTTTCAATTTTTAATTTTTAATTTTTAATTTTTAATTTTTAATTTTTAATTTTTAATTTTAATTTTTAATTTTTAATTTTTAATTTTTAATTTTTATTTTTTAATTTTTAATTTTTAATTTTTAATTTTTAATTTTTAATTTTTAATTTTTATTTTTTAATTTTTAATTTTTAATTTTTAATTTTTAATTTTTAATTTTTATTTTTTAATTTTTAATTTTTAATTTTTAATTTTTAATATTTAATTTTTAATTTTTATTTTTAATTTTTAATTTTTAATTTTTAATTTTTAATTTTTAATTTTTAATTTTTAATTTTTAATTTTTAATTTTTAATTTTTAATTTTTAATTTTTAATTTTTAATTTTTAATTTTTAATTTTTAATTTTTAATTTTTAATTTTTAATTTTTAATTTTTAATTTTTAATTTTCAATTTTTAATTTTTAATTTTTAATTTTTAATTTTTAATTTTTAATTTTTAATTTTTAATTTTTAATTTTTAATTTTTAATTTTTAATTTTTAATTTTTAATTTTTAATTTTTAATTTTTAATTTTTAATTTTTAATTTTTAATTTTTAATTTTTAATTTTTATTTTTTAATTTTTAATTTTTAATTTTTAATTTTTAATTTTTAATTTTTAATTTTTAATTTTTAATTTTTAATTTTTAATTTTTAATTTTTAATTTTTAATTTTTAATTTTTAATTTTTAATTTTTAATTTTTAATTTTTAATTTTTAATTTTTAATTTTTAATTTTTAATATTTAATTTTTAATATTTAATTTTTAATTTTTAATTTTTAATTTTTAATTTTTAATTTTTAATTTTTAATTTTTAATTTTTAATTTTTAATTTTTAATTTTTAATTTTTAATTTTTAATTTTTAATTTTTAATTTTTAATTTTTAATTTTTAATTTTTAATTTTTAATTTTTAATTTTTAATTTTTAATTTTTAATTTTTAATTTTTAATTTTTAATTTTTAATTTTTAATTTTTAATTTTTAATTTTTAATTTTTAATTTTTAATTTTTAATTTTTAATTTTTAATTTTTAATTTTTAATTTTTAATTTTTAATTTTTAATTTTTAATTTTAAATTTTTAATTTTTAATTTTTAATTTTTAATTTTTAATTTTTAATTTTTAATTTTTAATTTTTAATTTTTAATCTTTAATTTTTAATTTTTAATCTTTAATTTTTAATTTTTAATTTTTAATTTTTAATTTTTAATTTTTAATTTTTAATTTTTAATTTTTAATTTTTAATTTTTAATTTTTAATTTTTAATTTTTAATTTTTAATTTTTAATTTTTAATTTTTAATTTTTAATTTTTAATTTTTAATTTTTAATTTTTAATTTTTAATTTTTAATTTTTAATTTTTAATTTTTAATTTTTAATTTTTAATTTTTAATTTTTAATTTTTAATTTTTAATTTTTAATTTTTAATTTTTAATTTTTAATTTTTAATTTTTAATTTTTAATTTTTAATTTTTAATTTTTAATTTTTAATTTTTAATTTTTAATTTTTAATTTTTAATTTTTAATTTTTAATTTTTAATTTTTAATTTTTAATTTTTAATTTTTAATTTTTAATTTTTAATTTTTAATTTTTAATTTTTAATTTTTAATTTTTAATTTTTAATTTTTAATTTTTAATTTTTAATTTTTAATTTTTAATTTTTAATTTTTAATTTTTAATTTTTAATTTTTAATTTTTAATTTTTAATTTTTAATTTTTAATTTTTAATTTTTAATTTTTAATTTTTAATTTTTAATTTTTAATTTTTAATTTTTAATTTTTAATTTTTAATTTTTAATTTTTAATTTTTAATTTTTAATTTTTAATTTTTAATTTTTAATTTTTAATTTTTAATTTTTAATTTTTAATTTTTAATTTTTAACTTTTAATTTTTAATTTTTAATTTTTAATTTTTAATTTTTAATTTTTAATTTTTAATTTTTAATTTTTAATTTTTAATTTTTAATTTTTAATTTTTAATTTTTAATTTTTAATTTTTAATTTTTAATTTTTAATTTTTAATTTTTAATTTTTAATTTTTAATTTTTAATTTTTAATTTTTAATTTTTAATTTTTAATTTTTAATTTTTAATTTTTAATTTTTAATTTTTAATTTTTAATTTTTAATTTTTAATTTTTAATTTTTAATTTTTAATTTTTCATTTTTAATTTTTAATTTTTAATTTTTAATTGTTAATTGTTAATTTTTATTTTTAACTTTTTATTTTTAATTTTTAATATTTAATTTTTAATTTTTAATTTTTAATTTTTAATTTTTAATTTTTAATTTTTAATTTTTAATTTTTAATTTTTAATTTTTAATTTTTAATTTTTAATTTTTAATTTTTAATTTTTAATTTTTAATTTTTAATTTTTAATTTTTAATTTTTAATTTTTAATTTTTAATTTTTAATTTTTAATTTTTAATTTTTAATTTTTAATTTTTAATTTTTAATTTTTAATTTTTAATTTTTAATTTTTAATTTTTAATTTTTAATTTTTAATTTTTAATTTTTAATTTTTAATTTTTAATTTTTAATTTTTAATTTTTAATTTTTAATTTTTAATTTTTAATTTTTAATTTTTAATTTTTAATTTTTAATTTTTAATTTTTAATTTTTAATTTTTAATTTTTAATTTTTAATTTTTAATTTTTAATTTTTAATTTTTAATTTTTAATTTTTAATTTTTAATTTTTAATTTTTAATTTTTAATTTTTAATTTTTAATTTTTAATTTTTAATTTTTAATTTTTAATTTTTAATTTTTAATTTTTAATTTTTAATTTTTAATTTTTAATTTTTAATTTTTAATTTTTAATTTTTAATTTTTAATTTTTAATTTTTAATTTTTAATTTTTAATTTTTAATTTTTAATTTTTAATTTTTAATTTTTAATTTTTAATTTTTAATTTTTAATTTTTAATTTTTAATTTTTAATTTTTAATTTTTAATTTTTAATTTTTAATTTTTAATTTTTAATTTTTAATTTTTAATTTTTAATTTTTAATTTTTAATTTTTAATTTTTAATTTTTAATTTTTAATTTTTAATTTTTAATTTTTAATTTTTAATTTTTAATTTTTAATTTTTAATTTTTAATTTTTAATTTTTAATTTTTAATTTTTAATTTTTAATTTTTAATTTTTAATTTTTAATTTTTAATTTTTAATTTTTAATTTTTAATTTTTAATTTTTAATTTTTAATTTTTAATTTTTAATTTTTAATTTTTAATTTTTAATTTTTAATTTTTAATTTTTAATTTTTAATTTTTAATTTTTAATTTTTAATTTTTAATTTTTAATTTTTAATTTTTAATTTTTAATTTTTAATTTTTAATTTTTAATTTTTAATTTTTAATTTTTAATTTTTAATTTTTAATTTTTAATTTTTAATTTTTAATTTTTAATTTTTAATTTTTAATTTTTAATTTTTAATTTTTAATTTTTAATTTTTAATTTTTAATTTTTAATTTTTAATTTTTAATTTTTAATTTTTAATTTTTAATTTTTAATTTTTAATTTTTAATTTTTAATTTTTAATTTTTAATTTTTAATTTTTAATTTTTAATTTTTAATTTTTAATTTTTAATTTTTAATTTTTAATTTTTAATTTTTAATTTTTAATTTTTAATTTTTAATTTTTAATTTTTAATTTTTAATTTTTAATTTTTAATTTTTAATTTTTAATTTTTAATTTTTAATTTTTAATTTTTAATTTTTAATTTTTAATTTTTAATTTTTAATTTTTAATTTTTAATTTTTAATTTTTAATTTTTAATTTTTAATTTTTAATTTTTAATTTTTAATTTTTAATTTTTAATTTTTAATTTTTAATTTTTAATTTTTAATTTTTAATTTTTAATTTTTAATTTTTAATTTTTAATTTTTAATTTTTAATTTTTAATTTTTAATTTTTAATTTTTAATTTTTAATTTTTAATTTTTAATTTTTAATTTTTAATTTTTAATTTTTAATTTTTAATTTTTAATTTTTAATTTTTAATTTTTAATTTTTAATTTTTAATTTTTAATTTTTAATTTTTAATTTTTAATTTTTAATTTTTAATTTTTAATTTTTAATTTTTAATTTTTAATTTTTAATTTTTAATTTTTAATTTTTAATTTTTAATTTTTAATTTTTAATTTTTAATTTTTAATTTTTAATTTTTAATTTTTAATTTTTAATTTTTAATTTTTAATTTTTAATTTTTAATTTTTAATTTTTAATTTTTAATTTTTAATTTTTAATTTTTAATTTTTAATTTTTAATTTTTAATTTTTAATTTTTAATTTTTAATTTTTAATTTTTAATTTTTAATTTTTAATTTTTAATTTTTAATTTTTAATTTTTAATTTTTAATTTTTAATTTTTAATTTTTAATTTTTAATTTTTAATTTTTAATTTTTAATTTTTAATTTTTAATTATTAATTTTTAATTTTTAATTTTTAATTTTTAATTTTTAATTTTTAATTTTTAATTTTTAATTTTTAATTTTTAATTTTTAATTTTTAATTTTTAATTTTTAATTTTTAATTTTTAATTTTTAATTTTTAATTTTTAATTTTTAATTTTTAATTTTTAATTTTTAATTTTTAATTTTTAATTTTTAATTTTTAATTTTTAATTTTTAATTTTTAATTTTTAATTTTTAATTTTTAATTTTTAATTTTTAATTTTTAATTTTTAATTTTTAATTTTTAATTTTTAATTTTTAATTTTTAATTTTTAATTTTTAATTTTTAATTTTTAATTTTTAATTTTTAATTTTTAATTTTTAATTTTTAATTTTTAATTTTTAATTTTTAATTTTTAATTTTTAATTTTTAATTTTTAATTTTTAATTTTTAATTTTTAATTTTTAATTTTTAATTTTTAATTTTTAATTTTTAATTTTTAATTTTTAATTTTTAATTTTTAATTTTTAATTTTTAATTTTTAATTTTTAATTTTTAATTTTTAATTTTTAATTTTTAATTTTTAATTTTTAATTTTTAATTTTTAATTTTTAATTTTTAATTTTTAATTTTTAATTTTTAATTTTTAATTTTTAATTTTTAATTTTTAATTTTTAATTTTTAATTTTTAATTTTTAATTTTTAATTTTTAATTTTTAATTTTTAATTTTTAATTTTTAATTTTTAATTTTTAATTTTTAATTTTTAATTTTTAATTTTTAATTTTTAATTTTTAATTTTTAATTTTTAATTTTTAATTTTTAATTTTTAATTTTTAATTTTTAATTTTTAATTTTTAATTTTTAATTTTTAATTTTTAATTTTTAATTTTTAATTTTTAATTTTTAATTTTTAATTTTTAATTTTTAATTTTTAATTTTTAATTTTTAATTTTTAATTTTTAATTTTTAATTTTTAATTTTTAATTTTTAATTTTTAATTTTTAATTTTTAATTTTTAATTTTTAATTTTTAATTTTTAATTTTTAATTTTTAATTTTTAATTTTTAATTTTTAATTTTTAATTTTTAATTTTTAATTTTTAATTTTTAATTTTTAATTTTTAATTTTTAATTTTTAATTTTTAATTTTTAATTTTTAATTTTTAATTTTTAATTTTTAATTTTTAATTTTTAATTTTTAATTTTTAATTTTTAATTTTTAATTTTTAATTTTTAATTTTTAATTTTTAATTTTTAATTTTTAATTTTTAATTTTTAATTTTTAATTTTTAATTTTTAATTTTTAATTTTTAATTTTTAATTTTTAATTTTTAATTTTTAATTTTTAATTTTTAATTTTTAATTTTTAATTTTTAATTTTTAATTTTTAATTTTTAATTTTTAATTTTTAATTTTTAATTTTTAATTTTTAATTTTTAATTTTTAATTTTTAATTTTTAATTTTTAATTTTTAATTTTTAATTTTTAATTTTTAATTTTTAATTTTTAATTTTTAATTTTTAATTTTTAATTTTTAATTTTTAATTTTTAATTTTTAATTTTTAATTTTTAATTTTTAATTTTTAATTTTTAATTTTTAATTTTTAATTTTTAATTTTTAATTTTTAATTTTTAATTTTTAATTTTTAATTTTTAATTTTTAATTTTTAATTTTTAATTTTTAATTTTTAATTTTTAATTTTTAATTTTTAATTTTTAATTTTTAATTTTTAATTTTTAATTTTTAATTTTTAATTTTTAATTTTTAATTTTTAATTTTTAATTTTTAATTTTTAATTTTTAATTTTTAATTTTTAATTTTTAATTTTTAATTTTTAATTTTTAATTTTTAATTTTTAATTTTTAATTTTTAATTTTTAATTTTTAATTTTTAATTTTTAATTTTTAATTTTTAATTTTTAATTTTTAATTTTTAATTTTTAATTTTTAATTTTTAATTTTTAATTTTTAATTTTTAATTTTTAATTTTTAATTTTTAATTTTTAATTTTTAATTTTTAATTTTTAATTTTTAATTTTTAATTTTTAATTTTTAATTTTTAATTTTTAATTTTTAATTTTTAATTTTTAATTTTTAATTTTTAATTTTTAATTTTTAATTTTTAATTTTTAATTTTTAATTTTTAATTTTTAATTTTTAATTTTTAATTTTTAATTTTTAATTTTTAATTTTTAATTTTTAATTTTTAATTTTTAATTTTTAATTTTTAATTTTTAATTTTTAATTTTTAATTTTTAATTTTTAATTTTTAATTTTTAATTTTTAATTTTTAATTTTTAATTTTTAATTTTTAATTTTTAATTTTTAATTTTTAATTTTTAATTTTTAATTTTTAATTTTTAATTTTTAATTTTTAATTTTTAATTTTTAATTTTTAATTTTTAATTTTTAATTTTTAATTTTTAATTTTTAATTTTTAATTTTTAATTTTTAATTTTTAATTTTTAATTTTTAATTTTTAATTTTTAATTTTTAATTTTTAATTTTTAATTTTTAATTTTTAATTTTTAATTTTTAATTTTTAATTTTTAATTTTTAATTTTTAATTTTTAATTTTTAATTTTTAATTTTTAATTTTTAATTTTTAATTTTTAATTTTTAATTTTTAATTTTTAATTTTTAATTTTTAATTTTTAATTTTTAATTTTTAATTTTTAATTTTTAATTTTTAATTTTTAATTTTTAATTTTTAATTTTTAATTTTTAATTTTTAATTTTTAATTTTTAATTTTTAATTTTTAATTTTTAATTTTTAATTTTTAATTTTTAATTTTTAATTTTTAATTTTTAATTTTTAATTTTTAATTTTTAATTTTTAATTTTTAATTTTTAATTTTTAATTTTTAATTTTTAATTTTTAATTTTTAATTTTTAATTTTTAATTTTTAATTTTTAATTTTTAATTTTTAATTTTTAATTTTTAATTTTTAATTTTTAATTTTTAATTTTTAATTTTTAATTTTTAATTTTTAATTTTTAATTTTTAATTTTTAATTTTTAATTTTTAATTTTTAATTTTTAATTTTTAATTTTTAATTTTTAATTTTTAATTTTTAATTTTTAATTTTTAATTTTTAATTTTTAATTTTTAATTTTTAATTTTTAATTTTTAATTTTTAATTTTTAATTTTTAATTTTTAATTTTTAATTTTTAATTTTTAATTTTTAATTTTTAATTTTTAATTTTTAATTTTTAATTTTTAATTTTTAATTTTTAATTTTTAATTTTTAATTTTTAATTTTTAATTTTTAATTTTTAATTTTTAATTTTTAATTTTTAATTTTTAATTTTTAATTTTTAATTTTTAATTTTTAATTTTTAATTTTTAATTTTTAATTTTTAATTTTTAATTTTTAATTTTTAATTTTTAATTTTTAATTTTTAATTTTTAATTTTTAATTTTTAATTTTTAATTTTTAATTTTTAATTTTTAATTTTTAATTTTTAATTTTTAATTTTTAATTTTTAATTTTTAATTTTTAATTTTTAATTTTTAATTTTTAATTTTTAATTTTTAATTTTTAATTTTTAATTTTTAATTTTTAATTTTTAATTTTTAATTTTTAATTTTTAATTTTTAATTTTTAATTTTTAATTTTTAATTTTTAATTTTTAATTTTTAATTTTTAATTTTTAATTTTTAATTTTTAATTTTTAATTTTTAATTTTTAATTTTTAATTTTTAATTTTTAATTTTTAATTTTTAATTTTTAATTTTTAATTTTTAATTTTTAATTTTAATTTTTAATTTTTAATTTTTAATTTTTAATTTTTAATTTTTAATTTTTAATTTTTAATTTTTAATTTTTAATTTTTAATTTTTAATTTTTAATTTTTAATTTTTAATTTTTAATTTTTAATTTTTAATTTTTAATTTTTAATTTTTAATTTTTAATTTTTAATTTTTAATTTTTAATTTTTAATTTTTAATTTTTAATTTTTAATTTTTAATTTTTAATTTTTAATTTTTAATTTTTAATTTTTAATTTTTAATTTTTAATTTTTAATTTTTAATTTTTAATTTTTAATTTTTAATTTTTAATTTTTAATTTTTAATTTTTAATTTTTAATTTTTAATTTTTAATTTTTAATTTTTAATTTTTAATTTTTAATTTTTAATTTTTAATTTTTAATTTTTAATTTTTAATTTTTAATTTTTAATTTTTAATTTTTAATTTTTAATTTTTAATTTTTAATTTTTAATTTTTAATTTTTAATTTTTAATTTTTAATTTTTAATTTTTAATTTTTAATTTTTAATTTTTAATTTTTAATTTTTAATTTTTAATTTTTAATTTTTAATTTTTAATTTTTAATTTTTAATTTTTAATTTTTAATTTTTAATTTTTAATTTTTAATTTTTAATTTTTAATTTTTAATTTTTAATTTTTAATTTTTAATTTTTAATTTTTAATTTTTAATTTTTAATTTTTAATTTTTAATTTTTAATTTTTAATTTTTAATTTTTAATTTTTAATTTTTAATTTTTAATTTTTAATTTTTAATTTTTAATTTTTAATTTTTAATTTTTAATTTTTAATTTTTAATTTTTAATTTTTAATTTTTAATTTTTAATTTTTAATTTTTAATTTTTAATTTTTAATTTTTAATTTTTAATTTTTAATTTTTAATTTTTAATTTTTAATTTTTAATTTTTAATTTTTAATTTTTAATTTTTAATTTTTAATTTTTAATTTTTAATTTTTAATTTTTAATTTTTAATTTTTAATTTTTAATTTTTAATTTTTAATTTTTAATTTTTAATTTTTAATTTTTAATTTTTAATTTTTAATTTTTAATTTTTAATTTTTAATTTTTAATTTTTAATTTTTAATTTTTAATTTTTAATTTTTAATTTTTAATTTTTAATTTTTAATTTTTAATTTTTAATTTTTAATTTTTAATTTTTAATTTTTAATTTTTAATTTTTAATTTTTAATTTTTAATTTTTAATTTTTAATTTTTAATTTTTAATTTTTAATTTTTAATTTTTAATTTTTAATTTTTAATTTTTAATTTTTAATTTTTAATTTTTAATTTTTAATTTTTAATTTTTAATTTTTAATTTTTAATTTTTAATTTTTAATTTTTAATTTTTAATTTTTAATTTTTAATTTTTAATTTTTAATTTTTAATTTTTAATTTTTAATTTTTAATTTTTAATTTTTAATTTTTAATTTTTAATTTTTAATTTTTAATTTTTAATTTTTAATTTTTAATTTTTAATTTTTAATTTTTAATTTTTAATTTTTAATTTTTAATTTTTAATTTTTAATTTTTAATTTTTAATTTTTAATTTTTAATTTTTAATTTTTAATTTTTAATTTTTAATTTTTAATTTTTAATTTTTAATTTTTAATTTTTAATTTTTAATTTTTAATTTTTAATTTTTAATTTTTAATTTTTAATTTTTAATTTTTAATTTTTAATTTTTAATTTTTAATTTTTAATTTTTAATTTTTAATTTTTAATTTTTAATTTTTAATTTTTAATTTTTAATTTTTAATTTTTAATTTTTAATTTTTAATTTTTAATTTTTAATTTTTAATTTTTAATTTTTAATTTTTAATTTTTAATTTTTAATTTTTAATTTTTAATTTTTAATTTTTAATTTTTAATTTTTAATTTTTAATTTTTAATTTTTAATTTTTAATTTTTAATTTTTAATTTTTAATTTTTAATTTTTAATTTTTAATTTTTAATTTTTAATTTTTAATTTTTAATTTTTAATTTTTAATTTTTAATTTTTAATTTTTAATTTTTAATTTTTAATTTTTAATTTTTAATTTTTAATTTTTAATTTTTAATTTTTAATTTTTAATTTTTAATTTTTAATTTTTAATTTTTAATTTTTAATTTTTAATTTTTAATTTTTAATTTTTAATTTTTAATTTTTAATTTTTAATTTTTAATTTTTAATTTTTAATTTTTAATTTTTAATTTTTAATTTTTAATTTTTAATTTTTAATTTTTAATTTTTAATTTTTAATTTTTAATTTTTAATTTTTAATTTTTAATTTTTAATTTTTAATTTTTAATTTTTAATTTTTAATTTTTAATTTTTAATTTTTAATTT
Source organism: Cordilura impudica (assembly GCA_963682025.1). Taxonomy (NCBI): domain Eukaryota; kingdom Metazoa; phylum Arthropoda; class Insecta; order Diptera; family Scathophagidae; genus Cordilura; species Cordilura impudica. The sequence continues at coordinate 11,342 of CAVMKG010000732.1, forward strand.
TTAATTTTTAATTTTTAATTTTTAATTTTTAATTTTTAATTTTTAATTTTTAATTTTTAATTTTTAATTCTTAATTTTTAATTTTCAATTTTTAATTTTTAATTTTTAATTTTTAATTTTTAATTTTTAATTTTTAATTTTTAATTTTTAATTTTTAATTTTTAATTTTTAATTTTTAATTTTTAATTTTTAATTTTTAATTTTTAATTTTTAATTTTTAATTTTTAATTTTTAATTTTTAATTTTTAATTTTTAATTTTTAATTTTTAATTTTTAATTTTTAATTTTTAATTTTTAATTTTTAATTTTTAATTTTTAATTTTTAATTTTTAATTTTTAATTTTTAATTTTTAATTTTTAATTTTTAATTTTTAATTTTTAATTTTTAATTTTTAATTTTTAATTTTTAATTTTTAATTTTTAATTTTTAATTTTTAATTTTTAATTTTTAATTTTTAATTTTTAATTTTTAATTTTTAATTTTTAATTTTTAATTTTTAATTTTTAATTTTTAATTTTTAATTTTTAATTTTTAATTTTTAATTTTTAATTTTTAATTTTTAATTTTTAATTTTTAATTTTTAATTTTTAATTTTTAATTTTTAATTTTTAATTTTTAATTTTTAATTTTTAATTTTTAATTTTTAATTTTTAATTTTTAATTTTTAATTTTTAATTTTTAATTTTTAATTTTTAATTTTTAATTTTTAATTTTTAATTTTTAATTTTTAATTTTTAATTTTTAATTTTTAATTTTTAATTTTTAATTTTTAATTTTTAATTTTTAATTTTTAATTTTTAATTTTTAATTTTTAATTTTTAATTTTTAATTTTTAATTTTTAATTTTTAATTTTTAATTTTTAATTTTTAATTTTTAATTTTTAATTTTTAATTTTTAATTTTTAATTTTTAATTTTTAATTTTTAATTTTTAATTTTTAATTTTTAATTTTTAATTTTTAATTTTTAATTTTTAATTTTTAATTTTTAATTTTTAATTTTTAATTTTTAATTTTTAATTTTTAATTTTTAATTTTTAATTTTTAATTTTTAATTTTTAATTTTTAATTTTTAATTTTTAATTTTTAATTTTTAATTTTTAATTTTTAATTTTTAATTTTTAATTTTTAATTTTTAATTTTTAATTTTTAATTTTTAATTTTTAATTTTTAATTTTTAATTTTTAATTTTTAATTTTTAATTTTTAATTTTTAATTTTTAATTTTTAATTTTTAATTTTTAATTTTTAATTTTTAATTTTTAATTTTTAATTTTTAATTTTTAATTTTTAATTTTTAATTTTTAATTTTTAATTTTTAATTTTTAATTTTTAATTTTTAATTTTTAATTTTTAATTTTTAATTTTTAATTTTTAATTTTTAATTTTTAATTTTTAATTTTTAATTTTTAATTTTTAATTTTTAATTTTTAATTTTTAATTTTTAATTTTTAATTTTTAATTTTTAATTTTTAATTTTTAATTTTTAATTTTTAATTTTTAATTTTTAATTTTTAATTTTTAATTTTTAATTTTTAATTTTTAATTTTTAATTTTTAATTTTTAATTTTTAATTTTTAATTTTTAATTTTTAATTTTTAATTTTTAATTTTTAATTTTTAATTTTTAATTTTTAATTTTTAATTTTTAATTTTTAATTTTTAATTTTTAATTTTTAATTTTTAATTTTTAATTTTTAATTTTTAATTTTTAATTTTTAATTTTTAATTTTTAATTTTTAATTTTTAATTTTTAATTTTTAATTTTTAATTTTTAATTTTTAATTTTTAATTTTTAATTTTTAATTTTTAATTTTTAATTTTTAATTTTTAATTTTTAATTTTTAATTTTTAATTTTTAATTTTTAATTTTTAATTTTTAATTTTTAATTTTTAATTTTTAATTTTTAATTTTTAATTTTTAATTTTTAATTTTTAATTTTTAATTTTTAATTTTTAATTTTTAATTTTTAATTTTTAATTTTTAATTTTTAATTTTTAATTTTTAATTTTTAATTTTTAATTTTTAATTTTTAATTTTTAATTTTTAATTTTTAATTTTTAATTTTTAATTTTTAATTTTTAATTTTTAATTTTTAATTTTTAATTTTTAATTTTTAATTTTTAATTTTTAATTTTTAATTTTTAATTTTTAATTTTTAATTTTTAATTTTTAATTTTTAATTTTTAATTTTTAATTTTAATTTTTAATTTTTAATTTTTAATTTTTAATTTTTAATTTTTAATTTTTAATTTTTAATTTTTAATTTTTAATTTTTAATTTTTAATTTTTAATTTTTAATTTTTAATTTTTAATTTTTAATTTTTAATTTTTAATTTTTAATTTTTAATTTTTAATTTTTAATTTTTAATTTTTAATTTTTAATTTTTAATTTTTAATTTTTAATTTTTAATTTTTAATTTTTAATTTTTAATTTTTAATTTTTAATTTTTAATTTTTAATTTTTAATTTTTAATTTTTAATTTTTAATTTTTAATTTTTAATTTTTAATTTTTAATTTTTAATTTTTAATTTTTAATTTTTAATTTTTAATTTTTAATTTTTAATTTTTAATTTTTAATTTTTAATTTTTAATTTTTAATTTTTAATTTTTAATTTTTAATTTTTAATTTTTAATTTTTAATTTTTAATTTTTAATTTTTAATTTTTAATTTTTAATTTTTAATTTTTAATTTTTAATTTTTAATTTTTAATTTTTAATTTTTAATTTTTAATTTTTAATTTTTAATTTTTAATTTTTAATTTTTAATTTTTAATTTTTAATTTTTAATTTTTAATTTTTAATTTTTAATTTTTAATTTTTAATTTTTAATTTTTAATTTTTAATTTTTAATTTTTAATTTTTAATTTTTAATTTTTAATTTTTAATTTTTAATTTTTAATTTTTAATTTTTAATTTTTAATTTTTAATTTTTAATTTTTAATTTTTAATTTTTAATTTTTAATTTTTAATTTTTAATTTTTAATTTTTAATTTTTAATTTTTAATTTTTAATTTTTAATTTTTAATTTTTAATTTTTAATTTTTAATTTTTAATTTTTAATTTTAAATTTTTAATTTTAATTTTTAATTTTTAATTTTTAATTTTTAATTTTTAATTTTTAATTTTTAATTTTTTAATTTTTAATTTTTAATTTTTAATTTTTAATTTTTAATTTTTAATTTTTAATTTTTAATTTTTAATTTTTAATTTTTAATTTTTAATTTTTAATTTTTAATTATTAATTTTTAATTTTTAATTTTTAATTTTTAATTTTTAATTTTTAATTTTTAATTTTTAATTTTTAATTTTTAATTTTTAATTTTTAATTTTTAATTTTTAATTTTTAATTTTTAATTTTTAATTTTTAATTTTTAATTTTTAATTTTTAATTTTTAATTTTTAATTTTTAATTTTTAATTTTTAATTTTTAATTTTTAATTTTTAATTTTTAATTTTTAATTTTTAATTTTTAATTTTTAATTTTTAATTTTTAATTTTTAATTTTTAATTTTTAATTTTTAATTTTTAATTTTTAATTTTTAATTTTTAATTTTTAATTTTTAATTTTTAATTTTTAATTTTAATTTTTAATTTTTAATTTTTAATTTTTAATATTTAATTTTTAATTTTTAATTTTTAATTTTTAATTTTTAATTTTTAATTTTTAATTTTTAATTTTTAATTTTTAATTTTTAATTTTTAATTTTTAATTTTTAATTTTTAATTTTTAATTTTTAATTTTTAATTTTTAATTTTTAATTTTTAATTTTTAATTTTTAATTTTTAATTTTTAATTTTTAATTTTTAATTTTTAATTTTTAATTTTTAATTTTTAATTTTTAATTTTTAATTTTTAATTTTTAATTTTTAATTTTTAATTTTTAATTTTTAATTTTTAATTTTTAATTTTTAATTTTTAATTTTTAATTTTTAATTTTTAATTTTTAATTTTTAATTTTTAATTTTTAATTTTTAATTTTTAATTTTTAATTTTTAATTTTTAATTTTTAATTTTTAATTTTTAATTTTTAATTTTTAATTTTTAATTTTTAATTTTTAATTTTTAATTTTTAATTTTTAATTTTTAATTTTTAATTTTTAATTTTTAATTTTTAATTTTTAATTTTTAATTTTTAATTTTTAATTTTTAATTTTTAATTTTTAATTTTTAATTTTTAATTTTTAATTTTTAATTTTTAATTTTTAATTTTTAATTTTTAATTTTTAATTTTTAATTTTTAATTTTTAATTTTTAATTTTTAATTTTTAATTTTTAATTTTTAATTTTTAATTTTTAATTTTTAATTTTTAATTTTTAATTTTTAATTTTTAATTTTTAATTTTTAATTTTTAATTTTTAATTTTTAATTTTTAATTTTTAATTTTTAATTTTTAATTTTTAATTTTTAATTTTTAATTTTTAATTTTTAATTTTTAATTTTTAATTTTTAATTTTTAATTTTTAATTTTTAATTTTTAATTTTTAATTTTTAATTTTTAATTTTTAATTTTTAATTTTTAATTTTTAATTTTTAATTTTTAATTTTTAATTTTTAATTTTTAATTTTTAATTTTTAATTTTTAATTTTTAATTTTTAATTTTTAATTTTTAATTTTTAATTTTTAATTTTTAATTTTTAATTTTTAATTTTTAATTTTTAATTTTTAATTTTTAATTTTTAATTTTTAATTTTTAATTTTTAATTTTTAATTTTTAATTTTTAATTTTTAATTTTTAATTTTTAATTTTTAATTTTTAATTTTTAATTTTAATTTTTAATTTTAATTTTTAATTTTTAATTTTTAATTTTTAATTTTTAATTTTTAATTTTTAATTTTTAATTTTTAATTTTTAATTTTTAATTTTTAATTTTTAATTTTTAATTTTTAATTTTTAATTTTTAATTTTTAATTTTTAATTTTTTAATTTTTAATTTTTAATTTTTAATTTTTAATTTTTAATTTTTAATTTTTAATTTTTAATTTTTAATTTTTAATTTTTAATTTTTAATTTTTAATTTTTAATTTTTAATTTTTAATTTTTAATTTTTAATTTTTAATTTTTAATTTTTAATTTTTAATTTTTAATTTTTAATTTTATAATTTTTAATTTTTAATTTTTAATTTTTAATTTTTAATTTTTAATTTTCAATTTTTAATTTTTAACTTTTAATTTTTAATTTTTAATTTTTAATTTTTAATTTTTAATTTTTAATTTTTAATTTTAATTTTTAATTTTTAATTTTTAATTTTTAATTTTTAGTTTTTAATTTTTAATTTTTAATTTTTAATTTTTAATTTTTAATTTTTAATATTTAATTTTTAATTTTTAGTTTTTAATTTTTAATTTTATTTTTAAATTTTAATTTTTAATTTTTAATTTTTAATTTTTAATTTTTAATTTTTAATTTTTAATTTTTAATTTTTAATTTTTAATTTTTAATTTTTAATTTTTAATTTTTAATTTTTAATTTTTAATTTTTAATTTTTAATTTTTAATTTTAATTTTTAATTTTAATTTTTAATTTTTAATTTTTAATTTTTAATTTTTAATTTTTAATTTTAATTTTTAATTTTTAATTTTTAATTTTTAATTTTTAATTTTTAATTTTTAATTTTTAATTTTTAATTTTTAATTTTTAATTTTTAATTTTTAATTTTAATTTTTAATTTTTAATTTTTAATTTTTAATTTTTAATTTTTTAATTTTTAATTTTTAATTTTTAATTTTAATTTTTAATTTTTAATTTTTAATTTTTAATTTTTAATTTTTAATTTTTAATTTTTAATTTTTAATTTTTAATTTTTAATTTTTAATTTTTAATTTTTAATTTTTAATTTTTAATTTTTAATTTTTAATTTTTAATTTTTAATTTTTAATTTTTAATTTTTAATTTTTAATTTTTAATTTTTAATTTTTTAATTTTTAATTTTTAATTTTTAATTTTTAATTTTTAATTTTTAATTTTTAATTTTAATTTTTAATTTTTAATTTTTAATTTTTAATTTTTAATTTTTAACTTTTAATTTTAATTTTTAATTTTTAATTTTTAATTTTTAATTTTTAATTTTTAATTTTTAATTTTTAATTTTTAATTTTTAATTTTTAGTTTTTAATTTTTAATTTAATTTAATTTTTTAATTTTTAATTTTTAATTTTTAATTTTTAATTTTTAATTTTTAATTTTTAATTTTAATTTTTAATTTTTAATTTTTAATTTTTAATTTTTAATTTTTAATTTTTAATTTTTAATTTTTAATTTTTAATTTTTAATTTTTAATTTTTAATTTTTAATTTTTAATTTTTAATTTTTAATTTTTAATTTTTAATTTTTAATTTTTAATTTTTAATTTTTAATTTTTAATTTTTAATTTTTAATTTTTAATTTTTAATTTTTTAATTTTTAATTTTTAATTTTTAATTTTTATTTTTAATTTTTAATTTTTAATTTTTAATTTTTAATTTTTAATTTTTAATTTTTAATTTTTAATTTTTAATTTTTAATTTTTAATTTTTAATTTTTAATTTTTAATTTTTAATTTTTAATTTTTAATTTTTTAATTTTTAATTTTTAATTTTTAATTTTTAATTTTTAATTTTTAATTTTTAATTTTTAATTTTTAATTTTTAATTTTTAATTTTTAATTTTTAATTTTTAATTTTTAATTTTTAATTTTTAATTTTTAATTTTTAATTTTTAATTTTTAATTTTTAATTTTTAATTTTTAATTTTTAATTTTTAATTTTTAATTTTTAATTTTTAATTTTTAATGTTTAATTTTTAATTTTTAATGTTTAATTTTTAATTTTTAATTTTTAATTTTTAATTTTTAATTTTTAATTTTTTAATTTTTAATTTTTAATTTTTAATTTTTAATTTTTAATTTTTAATTTTTAATTTTTAATTTTTAATTTTTAATTTTTAATTTTAATTTTTAATTTTTAATTTTTAATTTTTAATTTTTAATTTTTAATTTTAATTTTTAATTTTTAATTTTTAATTTTAATTTTTAATTTTTAATTTTTAATTTTTAATTTTTAACTTTTAATTTTTAATTTTTAATTTTTAATTTTTAATTTTTAATTTTTAATTTTTAATTTTTAATTTTTAATTTTTAGTTTTTAATTTTTAATTTTTAATTTTTAATTTTTAATTTTTAATTTTTAATTTTTAATTTTTAGTTTTTAATTTTTAATTTTATTTTTAAATTTTAATTTTTAATTTTTAATTTTTAATTTTTAATTTTTAATTTTTAATTTTTAATTTTTAATTTTAATTTTTAATTTTTAATTTTTAATTTTTAATTTTAATTTTTAATTTTTAATTTTTAATTATTAATTTTTAATTTTTAATTTTTAATTTTTAATTTTTAATTTTTAATTTTTAATTTTTAATTTTTAATTTTTAATTTTTAATTTTAATTTTTAATTTTTAATCTTTAATTTTTAATTTTTAATTTTTAATTTTTAATTTTTAATTTTTAGTTTTTAATTTTTAATTTTTAATTTTTAATTTTTAATTTTTAATTTTTAATTTTTAATTTTTAAATTTTAATTTTTAATTTTTAATTTTTAATTTTTAATTTTTAGTTTTTAATTTTTAATTTTTAATTTTTAATTTTTAATTTTTAATTTTTTAATTTTTAATTTTTAATTTTTAATTTTTAATTTTTAATTTTTAATTTTTAATTTTTAATTTTTAATTTTAATTTTTAATTTTTAATTTTTAATTTTTAATTTTTAATTTTTAATTTTTAATTTTTAATTTTAAATTTTTAATTTTTAATTTTTAATTTTTAGTTTTTAATTTTTAATTTTTAATTTTTAATTTTTAATTTTTAATTTTTAATTTTTAATTTTTAATTTTTAATTTTTAATTTTTAATTTTTAATTTTTAATTTTTAATTTTTAATTTTTAATTTTAATTTTTAATTTTTAATTTTTAATTTTTAATTTTTAATTTTTAATTTTTAATTTTTAATTT
>CAVMKG010000733.1:0-21433 GCA_963682025.1 Cordilura impudica
TAATTTTCAATTTTCAATTTTTAATTTTTAATTTTTAATTTTTGATTTTAATTTATAATTTATAATTTTTAATTTTTAATTTTTAATTTTTAATTTTTAATTTTTAATTTTAATTTTTAATTTTTAATTTTTAATTTTTAATTTTTAATTTTTAATTTTTAATTTTTAATTTTTAATTTTTAATTTTTAATTTTTAATTTTTAATTTTTAATTTTTAATTTTTAATTTTTAATTTTTAATTCTTAATTTTTAATTTTTAATTTTTATTTTTAATTTATAATTTTTAATTTTTAATTTTTAATTTTTAATTTTTAATTTTTAATTTTTGATTTTTAATTTTTAATTTTTAATTTTTAATTTTTAATTTTTAATTTTTATTTTTAATTTTTAATTTTTAATTTTTAATTTTTAATTTTTAATTTTTAATTTTTAATTTTTAATATTTAATTTTTAAATTTTAATTTTTAATTTTCAATTTTGAATTTTAAATTTTTAATTTTTAATTTCTAATTCTTAATTATTAATTTTTAGTTTTTAATTTTTAATTCTTATTTTTGATTTTTTATTTTTATTTTTAATTTTTAACTCTTAATTTTTAGTTTTTAATATTTAATTTTTAATTTTTAATTTTAAATTTTTAATTTTTAATATTTAATTTTTAATTTTTAATTTTTAATTTTTAATTTTTAATTTTTAATTTTTAATTTTTAATTTTTAATTTTTAATTTTTAATTTTTAATTTTTAATTTTTAATTTTTAATTTTTATTTTAATTTTTAATTTTTAATTTTCAATTTTCAGTTTTTAATTTTTAATTTTTAATTTTTAATTTTTAATTTTTAATTTTTAATTTTTAATTTTTGATTTTTAATTTATAATTTATAATTTTTAATTTTTAATTTTTAATTATTAATTAATTTTTAATTTTTAATTTTTAATTTTTAATTTTTAATTTTTAATTTTAAATTTTTAATTCTTAATTTTTAATTTTTAATTTTTAATTTTTAATTTTTAATTTTTAATTTTTAATTTTTAATTTTTAATTTTTAATTTTTAATTTTTAATTTTTAATTTTTAATTTTTCATTTTTAATTTTTAATTTTTAATTTTTAATTTTTAATTTTTTTTTAATTTTTAATTTTTAATTTTTAATTTTTAATTTTTAATTTTTAATTTTTAATTTTTAGTTTTTAATTTTTAATTTTTAATTTTTAATTTTTAATTTTTGATTTTTAATTTTTAATTTTTAATTTTTAATTTTTAATTTTTAATTTTTAGATTTTAATTTTAAATTTTTAATTTTTAACTTTTAATTTTTAATTTTTAATTTTTAATTTTTAATTTTTAATTTTTAATTTTTAATTTTTAATTTTTAATTTTTAATTTTTAATTTTTAATTTTTAATTTTTAATTTTTAATTTTTAATTTTTAATTTTTAATTTTTAATTTTTAATTTTTAATTTTTAATTTTTAATTTTTAATTTTTAATTTTTAATTTTTAATTTTTAATTTTTAATTTTTAATTTTTAATTTTTAATTTTTAATTTTTAATTTTTAATTTTTAATTTTTAATTTTTATTTTTTAATTTTTAATTTTTAGTTTTTAATTTTTAATTTTTAATTTTTAATTTTAAATTTTTAATTTTTAAATATTAATTTTAATTTTAATTTCAATTTTAATTTTTAATTTTTAATTTTAAATTTTTAATTTTTAATATTTAATTTTTAATTTTTAATCTTAAATTTATAATTTTTAATTTTTAATTTTTAATTATTTTTAACTTTTAATTTTTAATTTTTAATTTTTAATTTTTAATTTTTAATTTTTAATTTTTAATTTTTAATTTTTAATTTTTAATTTTTAATTTTTAATTTTTAATTTTTAATTTTTAATTTTTAATTTTTAATTTTTAATTTTAATTTTTAATTTTTAATTTTTAATTTTTAATTTTTAATTTTTAATTTTTAATTTTTAATTTTTAATTTTTAATTTTTAATTTTTAATTTTTAATTTTTAATTTTTAATTTTTAATTTTTAATTTTTAATTTTTAATTTTTAATTTTTAATTTTTAATTTTTAATTTTTAATTTTTAATTTTTAATTTTTAATTTTTAATTTTTAATTTTTAATTTTTAATTTTTAATTTTTAATTTTTAATTTTTAATTTTTAATTTTTAATTTTTAATTTTTAATTTTTAATTTTTAATTTTTAATTTTTAATTTTTAATTTTTAATTTTTAATTTTTAATTTTTAATTTTTAATTTTTAATTTTTAATTTTTAATTTTTAATTTTAATTTTAAATTTTTAATTTTTAATTTTTAATTTTTAATTTTTAATTTTTAATTTTTAATTTTTAATTTTTAATTTTTAATTTTTAATTTTTAATTTTTAATTTTTAATTTTTAATTTTTAATTTTCAATTTTTAATTTTTAATTTTTAATTTTTAATTTTTAGTTTTTAATTTTAAATTTTTAATTTTTAATTTTTAATTTTTAATTTTTAATTTTTAAATTTTAATTTTTAATTTTGAATTTTTAATTTTTAATTTTGAATTTTGAATTTTTAATTTTAAATTTTTATTTTTGATTTTTAATTTTTAATTTTAAATTTTTAATTTTAAATTTTTAATTTATAATTTTTAATTTTTAATTTTTAATTTTTAATTTTTAATTTTTAATTTTTAATTTTTAGTTTTTAATTCTTAATTTTTAATTTTTAATTTTTAATTTTTAATTTTTAATTTTTAATTTTTAATTTTTAATTTTTAATTTTTAATTTTTAATTTTTAATTTTTAATTTTTAATTTTTAATTTTTAATTTTTAATTTTTAATTTTTAATTTTTAATTTTTAATTTTTATTTTGTGATTTTTAATTTTTAATTTTTAATTTTTAAATTTTAATTTTAAATTTTTAATTTTTAACTTTTAATTTTTAATTTTAAATTTTTAATTTTTAATTTTTAATTTTTAATTTTTAATTTTTAATTTTTAATTTTTAATTTTTAATTTTTAATTTTTAATTTTTAATTTTTAATTTTTAATTTTTAATTTTTAATTTTTAATTTTTAACTTTTAATTTTTGATTTTTAATTTTTAATTTTTAATTTTTAATTTTTAATTTTTAATTTTTAATTTTTAATTTTTAATTTTTAATTTTTAATTTTTAATCTTTAATTTTTACTTTTTAATTTTTAATTTTTAATTTTTAATTTTTAATTTTTAATTTTTAATTTTTAATTTTTAATTTTTAATTTTTAATTTTTAATTTTTAATTTTTAATATTTAATTTTTAATTTTTAATTTTTAATTTTTAATTTTTAATTTTTAATTTTTAATTTTTAATTTTTAATTTTTAATTTTTAATTTTTAATTTTTAATTTTTAATTTTTCATTTTTAATTTTTAATTTTTAATTTTTAATTTTTAATTTTTAATTTTTAATTTTTAATTATTTTTAATTTTTAATTTTTAATTTTTATTTTTGATTTTTAATTTTTAATTTTTAATTTTTAATTTTTAATTTTTAATTTTTAATTTTTAATTTTTAATTTTTAATTTTTAATTTTTAATTTTTAATTTAAATTTTTAATTTTTAATTTTTAATTTTTAATTTTTAATTTTTAATTTTTAATTTTTAATTTTTAATTTTTAATTTTTAATTTTTAATTTTTAATTTTTAATTTTTAATTTTTAATTTTTAATTTTTAATTTTTAATTTTTAATTTTTAATTTTTAATTTTTAATTTTTAATTTTTAATTTTTAATTTTTAATTTTTAATTTTTAATTTTTAACTTTTAATTTTTAATTTTTAATTTTTGATTTTTAATTTTTAATTTTTAATTTTTAATTTTTAATTTTTAATTTTTAATTTTTAATTTTTAATTTTTAATTTTTAATCTTTAATTTTTAATTTTTAATTTTTAATTTTTAATTTTTAATTTTTAATTTTTAATTTTTAATTTTTAATTTTTAATTTTTAATCTTTAATTTTTACTTTTTAATTTTTAATTTTTAATTTTTAATTTTTAATTTTTAATTTTTAATTTTTAATTTTTAATTTTTAATTTTTAATTTTTAATTTTTAATTTTTAATTTTTAATTTTTAATATTTAATTTTTAATTTTTAATTTTTAATTTTTAATTTTTAATTTTTAATTTTTAATTTTTCATTTTTAATTTTTAATTTTTAATTTTTAATTATTTTTAATTTTTAATTTTTAATTTTTATTTTTGATTTTTAATTTTTAATTTTTAATTTTTAATTTTTAATTTTTAATTTTTAATTTTTAATTTTTAATTTTTAATTTTTAATTTTTAATTTTTAATTTTTAATTTTTAATTTTTAATTTTTAATTTTTAATTTTTAATTTTTAATTTTTAATTTTTAATTTTTAATTTTTAATTTTTAATTTTTAATTTTTAATTTTTAATTTTTAATTTTTAATTTTTAATTTTTAATTATTAATTTTTAATTTTTAATTTTTAATTTGTAATTTTTAATTTTTAATTTTTAATTTTTAATTTTTAATTTTTTATTTTTAAATTTTAACTTTTAATTTTTAATTTTTAATTTTGAATTTTGAATTTTTAATTTTAAATTTTTATTTTTGATTTTTAATTTTTAATTTTAAATTTTTAATTTTTAATTTTTAATTTTTAATTTATAATTTTTAATTATTAATTCTTAATTCTTAATTCTTAATTCTTAATTCTTAATTCTTAATTCTTAATTCTTAATTCTTAATTATTTATTTTTAATTTTTGATTTTTAATTTTTAATTTTTAATTTTTAATTTTTAGTTTTTAATTTTTAATTTTTAATTTTTAATTTTTAATTTTTAATTTTTAATTTTTAATTTTTAATTTTTAATTTTTAATTTTTATTTTTGTTTTTTAATTTTTAATTTTTAATTTTTAATTTTTAATATTTAATTTTTAATTTTTAATTTTTAATTTTTAATTTTTAATTTTTAATTTTTAATTTTTAATTTTTAATTTTTAATTTTTAATTTTTAATTTTTAATTTTTAATTTTTAATTTTTAATTTTTAATTTTTAATTTTTAATTTTTAATTTTTAATTTTTAATTTTTAATTTTTTATTTTTAATTTTTAATTTTTAATTTTTAATTTTTAATTTTTAATTTTTAATTTTCAATTTTTAATTTTTAATTTTTAATTTTTAATTTTTAATTTTTAATTTTTAATTTGTAATTTGTAATTTTTAATTTTTAATTTTTAATTTTTAATTTTTAATTTTTAATTTTTAATTTTTAATTTTTAATTTTTAATTTTTAATTTTTAATTTTTAATTTTTTATTTTTAAATTTTAATTTGTAATTTTGAATTTTGAATTTTGAATTTTTAATTTTAAATTTTTATTTTTGATTTTTAATTTTTAATTTTAAATTTTAAATTTTTAATTTTTAATTTTTAATTTTTAATTTTTAATTTTTAATTTTAAATTTTTAATTTTTAATTTATAATTTTTAATTTTTTAATTTTTAATTATTAATTTTTAATTTTTAATTTTTAATTTTTAGTTTTAAATTTTTAATTTTTAATTTTTAATTTATAATTTTTTGTTTTTAATTTTTAATTTTTAATTTTTAATTTATAATTTTTAATTTTTAATTTTTAATTTTTAATTTTTAATTTTTAATTTTTAATTTTTAATTTTTAATTTTTAATTTTTAATTTTTAATTTTTAATTTTTAATTTTTAATTTTTAATTTTTATTTTTGATTTTTAATTTTTAATTTTTAATTTTAAATTTTTAATTTTTAATTTTGATTTTTAATTTGTAATATTTAATTTTTAATTTTTAATTTTTAATTTTTAACTTTTAATTTTTAATTTTTGATTTTTGATTTTTAATTTTTAATTTTTAATTTTTAATTTTTAATTTTTAATTTTTAATTTTTAATTTTTAATTTTTAATTTTTAATTTTTACTTTTTAATATTTAATTTTTAATTTATAATTTTTAATTTTTAATTTTTAATTTTTAATTTTAAATTTTAAATTTTTAATTTTTAATTTTTAATTTTTAATTTTTTATTTTTAATTTTTAATTTTTAATTTTTAACTTTTAATTTTTAATTTTTTATTTTTAATTTTTAATTTTTAATTTTTAATTTTTCATTTTTAATTTTTAATTTTTAATTTTTAATTTTTAATTTTTAATTTTTAATTTTTAATTTTTAATTTTTAATTTTTAATTTTTAATTTTTAATTTTTAATTTTTAATTTTTAATTTTTAATTTTTAATTTTTAATTTTTAATTTTTATTTTTTAATTTTTAATTTTTAATTTTTAATTTTTAATTTTTAATTTTTAATTTTTAATTTTTAATTTTTAATTTTTAATTTTTAATTTTTAATTTAATTTTTAATTTTTAATTTGTAAGTTGTAATTTTTAATTTTTAATTTTTAATTTTTAATTTTTAATTTTTAATTTTAATTTTTAATTTTTAATTTTTAATTTTTAATTTTAATTTTTAATTTTTAATTTTTAATTTTTAATTTTTAATTTTTAATTTTTAATTTTTAATTTTTAATTTTTAATTTTTAATTTTTAATTTTTAATTTTTAATTTTTAATTTTTAATTTTTAATTTTTAATTTTTAATTTTTAATTTTTAATTTTTTAATTTTTAATTTTTAATTTTTAATTTTTAATTTTTAATTTTTAATTTTTAATTTTTAATTTTTAATTTTTAATTTTTAATTTTTAATTTTTAATTTTTAATTTTTAATTTTTAATTTTTAATTTTTAATTTTTAATTTTTAATTTTTAATTTTTAATTTTTAATTTTTAATTTTTAATTTTTAATTTTTAATTTTTAATTTTTAATTTTTAATTTTTAATTTTTAATTTTTAATTTTTAATTTTTAATTTTTAATTTTTAATTTTTAATTTTTAATTTTTAATTTTTAATATTTAATTTTTAATTTTTTAATTTTTAATTTTTAATTTTTAATTTTTAATTATTAATTTTTAAGTTTTAATTTTTTATTCCTTATATTTAATTTTTAATCCTTAATTTTTAATTTTTAATTTGTAAGTTGTAATTTTTAATTTTTAATTTTTAATTTTTAATTTTTAATTTTTAATTTTTAATTTTTAATTTTTAATTTTTAATTTTTAATTTTTAATTTTTTAATTTTTAATTTTTAATTTTTAATTTTTAATTTTTAATTTTTAATTTTTAATTTTTAATTTTTAATTTTTAATTTTTAATTTTTAATTTTTTAATTTTTAATTTTTAATTTTTAATTTTTAATTTTTAATTTTTAATTTTTAATTTTTAATTTTTAATTTTTAATTTTTAATTTTTAATTTTTAATTTTTAATTTTTAATTTTTAATTTTTCATTTTTAATTTTTAATTTTTAATTTTTAATTTTTAATTTTTAATTTTTAATTTTTAATTTTTAATTTTTAATTTTTAATTTTTAATTTTTAATTTTTAATTTTTAATTTTTAATTTTTAATTTTTAATTTTTAATTTTTAATTTTTAATTTTTAATTTTTAATTTTTAATTTTTAATTTTTAAATTTTAATTTTTAATTTTTAATTTTTAATTTTTAATTTTTAATTTTTAATTTTTAATTTTTAATTTTTAATTTTAAATTTTAAATTTAAAATTTTAAATTGAAAATTTTAACTTTTAATTTTTTTATTTTTAATTTTTAATTTTTAATATTTAATTTTTAATTTTTAATTTTTAATTTTTAATTTTTAATTTTTAATTTTTAATTTTTAATTTTTAATTTTTAATTTTTAATTTTTAATTTTTAATTTTTAATTTTTAATTTTTAATTTTTAATTTTTAATTTTTAATTTTTAATTTTTAATTTTTAATTTTTAATTTTTAATTTTTAATTTTTAATTTTTAATTTTTAATTTTTAATTTTTAATTTTTAATTTTTAATTTTTAATTTTTAATTTTTAATTTTTAATTTTTAATTTTTTAATTTTTAATTTTTAATTTTTAATTTTTAATTTTTAATTTTTAATTTTTAATTTCAATTTTTAATTTTTAATTTTTAATTTTTAATTTTTAATTTTTAATTTTTAATTTTTAATTTTTAATTTTTAATTTTTAATTTTTAATTTTTAATTTTTAATTTTTAATTTTTAATTTTTAATTTTTAATTTTTAATTTTTAATTTTTAATTTTTAATTTTTAATTTTTAATTTTTAATTTTTAATTTTTAATTTTTAATTTTTAATTTTTAATTTTTAATTTTTAATTTTTAATTTTTAATTTTTAATTTTTAATTTTTAATTTTTAATTTTTAATTTTTAATTTTCAATTTTTAATTTTTAATTTTTAATTTTTAATTTTTAATTTTTAATTTTTAATTTTTAATTTTTAATTTTTAATTTTTACTTTTTAATTTTTAATTTTTAATTTTTTATTTTTAATTTTTAATTTTTAATTTTTAATTTTTAATTTTTAATTTTTTAATTTTAATTTTTTAATTTTAAATTTTTAATTTTTAATTTTTAATTTTTAATTTTTAATTTTTAAATTTTAATTTTTAATTTTTAATTTTTAATTTTTAATTTTCAATTTTTAGTTTTAATTTTTTTTTTATTTTTTAGTTTTAAATTTTTAATTTTTAATATTTAATTTTTAATTTTTAATTTTTAATTTTTAATTTTTAATTTTTAATTTTTAATTTTTATTTTTAATTTTTAATTTTTAATTTTTAATTTTTAATTTTTAATTTTTAATTTTTAATTTTTAATTTTTAATTTTTAATTTTAATCTTTCATTTTTAATTTTTAATTTTTACTTATTAATTTTTAATATTTAATTTTTAATTTTGAATTTTTAATTTTTAATTTTTAATTTTTAATTTTTAATTTTTAATTTTTAATTTTTAATTTCTAATTTTAATTTTTAATTATTAATTTTTAATTTTTAATTCTTAATTTTTAATTTTCAATTTTTAATTTTTAATTTTTAATTTTTAATTTTCAATTTTTAATTTTTAAATTTTAATTTTTAATTTTTAATTTTTAATTTTTAATTTTTAATTTTTAAGTTTTAATTTTTAAGTTTTAATTTTTAATTTTTAATTTTTAATTTTTAATTTTTAATTTTTAATTTTTAATTTTTTAATTTAATTTTTAATTTTTAATTTTTAACTTTTAATTTTCAATTTTTAATTTTTAATTTTTAATTTTTAATTTTTAATTTTTAATTTTTAATTTTTAATTTTTAATTTTTAATTTTTATTTTTTAATTTTTAATTTTTAATTTTTAATTTTTAATTTTTAATTTTTAATTTTTAATTTTTAATTTTTAATTTTTAATTTTTAATTTTTAATTTTTAATTTTTAATTTTTAATTTTTAATTTTTAATTTTTAATTTTTAATTTTTAATTTTTAATTTTTAATTTTTAATTTTTAATTTTTAATTTTTAATTTTTTATTTTTTAATTTTTAATTTTTAATTTTTAATTTTTAATTTTTAATTTTTAATTTTTAATTTTTAATTTTTAATTTTTAATTTTTAATTTTTAATTTTTAATTTTTAATTTTTAATTTTTAATTTTTAATTTTTAATTTTTAATTTTTAATTTTTAATTTTTAATTTTTAATTTTTAATTTTTAATTTTTAATTTTTAATTTTTAATTTTTAATTTTTAATTTTTAATTTTTAATTTTTAATTTTTAATTTTTAATTTTTAATTTTTAATTTTTAATTTTTAATTTTTAATTTTTAATTTTTAATTTTTAATTTTTAATTTTTAATTTTTAATTTTTAATTTTTAATTTTAAATTTTTAATTTTTATTTTTTAATTTTTAATTTTTAATTTTTAATTTTTAATTTTTAATTTTTAATTTTTAATTTTTAATTTTTAATTTTTAATTTTTAATTTTTAATTTTTAATTATTAATTTTTAAGTTTTAATTTTTTATTCCTTATTTTTAATTTTTAATCCTTAATTTTTAATTTTTAATTTGTAAGTTGTAATTTTTAATTTTTAATTTTTAATTTTTAATTTTTAATTTTTAATTTTTAATTTTTAATTTTTAATTTTTAATTTTTAATTTTTAATTTTTAATTTTTAATTTTTAATTTTTAATTTTTAATTTTTAATTTTTAATTTTTAATTTTTAATTTTTAATTTTTAATTTTTAATTTTTAATTTTTAATTTTTAATTTTTAATTTTTAATTTTTAATTTTTAATTTTTAATTTTTAATTTTTAATTTTTAATTTTTAATTTTTAATTTTTAATTTTTAATTTTTAATTTTTAATTTTTAATTTTTAATTTTTAATTTTTAATTTTTAATTTTTAATTTTTAATTTTTAATTTTTAATTTTTAATTTTTAATTTTTAATTTTTAATTTTTAATTTTTAATTTTTAATTTTTAATTTTTAATTTTTAATTTTTAATTTTTAATTTTTAATTTTTAATTTTTAATTTTTAATTTTTAATTTTTAATTTTTAATTTTTAATTTTTAATTTTTAATTTTTAATTTTTAATTTTTAATTTTTAATTTTTAATTTTTAATTTTTAATTTTTAATTTTTAATTTTTAATTTTTAATTTTTAATTTTAATTTTTAATTTTTAATTTTTAATTTTTAATTTTTAATCTTTAATTTTTAATTTTTTATTTTTAATTTTTAAGTTTTAAGTTTTAATTTTTAATTTTTAATTTTTAATTTTTACTTTTTAATTTTTAATTTTTAATTTTTAATTTTTAATTTTTAATTTTTAATATTTAATTTTTATTTTTTAATTTTTAAATTTTAAATTTTTAATTTTTAATTTTTAATTTTTAATATTTAATTTTTAATTTTTAGTTTTTAATTATTAATTTTTAATTTTTAATTTTTAATTTTTAATTTTTAATTTTTAATTTTTTATTTTTTATTTTTAATTTTTAATTTTTAATTTTTAATTTTTAATTTTTAATTTTTAATTTTTAATTTTTAATTTTTAATTTTTAATTTTTAATTTTTAATTTTTAATTTTTAATTTTTAATTTTTAATTTTTAATTTTGAATTTTTAATTTTTAATTTTTAATTTTTAATTTTTAATTTTTTATTTTTAATTTGTAATTTTTAATATTTAATTTTTAATTTTTAATTTAAATTTTTAATTTTTAATTTTTAATTTTTTATTTTTAATTTTTAATATTTAATTTTTAATTTTTAATTTTTAATTTTTAATTTTTAATTTTTAATTATTAATTTTTAAATTGTAATTATTAATTTTTAATTTTTAATTTTTAATTTTTAATTTTTAATTCTTAATTTTTAATTTTTAATTTTTAATTTTTAATTTTTAATTTTTAATTTTTAATTTTTAATTTTTAATTTTTAATTTTTAATTTTTAATTTTTAATTTTTAATTTTTAATTTTTAATTTTTAATTTTTAATTTTTAATTTTTAATTTTTAATTTTTAATTTTTAATTTTTAATTTTTAATTTTTAATTTTTAATTTTTAATTTTTAATTTTTAATTTTTAATTTTTAATTTTTAATTTTTAATTTTTAATTTTTAATTTTAATTTTTAATTTTTAATTTTTAATTTTTAATTTTTAATTTTTAATTTTTAATTTTTAATTTTTAATTTTTAATTTTTAATTTTTAATTTTTAATTTTTAATTTTTAATTTTTAATTTTTAATTTTTAATTTTTAATTTCTAATTTTTAATTTTTAATTTTTAATTTTTAGTTTTTAATTTTTAATTTTTAATTTTTAATTTTTAATTTTTAATTTTTAATTTTGAATTTTTAATTTTTAATTTTTACTTAATTTTTAATTTTTAATTTTTAATTTTTAATTTTTAATTTTTAATTTTTAAATTTTAATTTTTAATTTTTAATTTTTAATTTTTAATTTTTAATTTTTAATTTTTAATTTTTAATTTTTAATTTTTAATTTTTAATTTTTAGTTTTTAATTTTTAATTTTTAATTTTTAATTTTTAATTTTTAACTTTTAATTTTTAATTTTTAATTTTAAAAATTTAATTTTTAATTTTTAATTTTTAATTTTTAATTTTTAATTTTTAATTTTTAATTTTTAATTTTTAATTTTTAATTTTTAATTTTTAATTTTTAATTTTTAATTTTTAATTTTTTATTTTTTATTTTTTATTTTTAATTTTTAATTTTTAATTTTTAATTTTTAATTTTTAATTTTTAATTTTTAAATTTTAATTTTTAATTTTTAATTTTTATTTTTTAATTTTTAATTTTTAATTTTTAATTTTTAATTTTTAATTTTTAATTTTTAATTTTTAATTTTTAATTTTTAATTTTTAATTTTTAATTTTTAATTTTTAATTTTTAATTTTTAATTTTTAATTTTTAATTTTTAATTTTTAATTTTTAATTTTTAATTTTTAATTTTTAATTTTTAATTTTTAATTTTTAATTTTTAATTTTTAATTTTTAATTTTTAATTTTTAATTTTTAATTTTTAATTTTTAATTTTTAATTTTTAATTTTTAATTTTTAATTTTTAATTTTTAATTTTTAATTTTTAATTTTTAATTTTTAATTTTTAATTTTTAATTTTTAATTTTTAATTTTTAATTTTTAATTATTAATTTTTAATTTTTAATTTTTAAGTTTTAAGTTTTAATTTTTTATTCCTTATTTTTAATTTTTAATCCTTAATTTTTAATTTGTAAGTTGTAATTTTTAATTTTTAATTTTTAATTTTTAATTTTTAATTTTTAATTTTTAATTTTTAATTTTTAATTTTTAATTTTTAATTTTTAATTTTTAATTTTTAATTTTTAATTTTTAATTTTTAATTTTTAATTTTTAATTTTTAATTTTTAATTTTTAATTTTTAATTTTTAATTTTTAATTTTTAATTTTTAATTTTTAATTTTTAATTTTTAATTTTTAATTTTTAATTTTTAATTTTTAATTTTTAATTTTTAATTTTTAATTTTTAATTTTTAATTTTTAATTTTTAATTTTTAATTTTTAATTTTTAATTTTTAATTTTTAATTTTTAATTTTTAATTTTTAATTTTTAATTTTTAATTTTTAATTTTTAATTTTTAATTTTTAATTTTTAATTTTTAATTTTTAATTTTTAATTTTTAATTTTTAATTTTTAATTTTTAATTTTTAATTTTTAATTTTTAATTTTTAATTTTTAATTTTTAATTTTTAATTTTTAATTTTTAATTTTTAATTTTTAATTTTTAATTTTTAATTTTTAATTTTTAATTTTTAATTTTTAATTTTTAATTTTTAATTTTTAATTTTTAATTTTTAATTTTTAATTTTTAATTTTTTATTTTTAATTTTTAATTTTTAATTTTTAATATTTAATTTTTAATTTTTAATTTTTAATTTTTAATTTAAATTTTTAATTTTTAATTTTTAATTTTTAATTTTTAATATTTAATTTTTAATTTTTAATTTTTAATTTTTAATTTTTAATTTTAAATTTTTAATTTTTAATTTTTAATTTTTAATTATTAATTTTTAAATTGTAATTATTAATTTTTAATTTTTAATTTTTAATTTTTAATTCTTAATTTTTAATTTATAATTTTTAATTTTTTATTTTTAATTTTAAATTTCTAATTTTTAATTTTTAATTTTTAATTTTTAATTTTTAATTTTTAATTTTTAATTTTTAATTTTTAATTTTTAATTTTTGATTTTTAATTTTTAATTTTTAATTTTTAATTTTTAATTTTTAATTTTTAATTTTTAATTTTTAATTTTTAATTTTTAATTTTTAATTTTTAATTTTTAATTTTTAATTTTTAATTTTTAATTTTTAATTTTTAATTTCAAATTTTTAATTTTTAATTTTTAATTTTTAATTTTTAATTTTTAATTTTTAATTTTTAATTTTGAATTTTTAATTTTTAATTTTTAATTAATTTTTAATTTTTAATTTTTAATTTTTAATTTTTAATTTTTAATTTTTAATTTTTAATTTTTAATTTTTAATTTTTAATTTTTAATTTTTAATTTTTAATTTTTAATTTTTAAATTTTAATTTTTAATTTTTAATTTTTAATTTTTAATTTTTAATTTTTAATTTTTAATTTTTAATTTTTAATTTTTAATTTTTAGTTTTTAATTTTTAATTTTTAATTTTTAATTTTTAATTTTTAATTTTAAATTTTTAATTTTTAACTTTTAATTTTTAATTTTTAATTTTAAAAATTTAATTTTTAATTTTTAATTTTTAATTTTTAATTTTTAATTTTTAATTTTTAATTTTTAATTTTTAATTTTTAATTTTTAATTTTTAATTTTTAATTTTTAATTTTTAATTTTTTATTTTTTATTTTTAATTTTTAATTTTTAATTTTTAATTTTTAATTTTTAATTTTTAATTTTTAATTTTTAATTTTTAATTTTTAATTTTTAATTTTTAATTTTTAATTTTTAATTTTTAATTTTTAATTTTTAATTTTTAATTTTTAATTTTTAATTTTTAATTTTTAATTTTTAATTTTTAATTTTTAATTTTTAATTTTTAATTTTTAATTTTTAATTTTTAATTTTTAATTTTTAATTTTTAATTTTTAATTTTTAATTTTTAATTTTTAATTTTTAATTTTTAATTTTTAATTTTTAATTTTTAATTTTTAATTTTTAATTTTTAATTTTTAATTTTTAATTTTTAATTTTTAATTTTTAATTTTTAATTTTTAATTTTTAATTTTTAATATTTAATTTTTAATTTTTAATTTTTAATTTTTAATTTTTAATTTTTAATTTTAAATTTTTAATTTTTATTTTTTAATTTTTAATTTTTAATTTTTAATTTTTAATTTTTAATTTTTAATTTTTAATTTTTAATTTTTAATTTTTAATTTTTAATTTTTAATTTTTAATTTTTAATTATTAATTTTTAAGTTTTAATTTTTTATTCCTTATTTTTAATTTTTAATCCTTAATTTTTAATTTTTAATTTGTAAGTTGTAATTTTTAATTTTTAATTTTTAATTTTTAATTTTTAATTTTTAATTTTTAATTTTTAATTTTTAATTTTTAATTTTTAATTTTTAATTTTTAATTTTTAATTTTTAATTTTTAATTTTTAATTTTTAATTTTTAATTTTTAATTTTTAATTTTTAATTTTTAATTTTTAATTTTTAATTTTTAATTTTTAATTTTTAATTTTTAATTTTTAATTTTTAATTTTTAATTTTTAATTTTTAATTTTTAATTTTTAATTTTTAATTTTTAATTTTTAATTTTTAATTTTTAATTTTTAATTTTTAATTTTTAATTTTTAATTTTTAATTTTTAATTTTTAATTTTTAATTTTTAATTTTTAATTTTTAATTTTTAATTTTTAATTTTTAATTTTTAATTTTTAATTTTTAATTTTTAATTTTTAATTTTTAATTTTTAATTTTTAATTTTTAATTTTTAATTTTTAATTTTTAATATTTAATTTTTAATTTTTAATTTTTAATTTTTAATTTTTAATTTTTAATTTTTAATTTTTAATTTTTAATTTTTAATTTTTTATTTTTTATTTTTAATTTTTAATTTTTAATTTTTAATTTTTAATTTTTAATTTTTAATTTTTAATTTTTAATTTTTAATTTTTAATTTTTAATTTTTAATTTTTAATTTTTAATTTTTAATTTTTAATTTTTAATTTTTAATTTTTAATTTTTAATTTTTAATTTTTAATTTTTAATTTTTAATTTTTAATTTTTAATTTTTAATTTTTAATTTTTAATTTTTAATTTTTAATTTTTAATTTTTAATTTTTAATTTTTAATTTTTAATTTTTAATTTTTAATTTTTAATTTTTAATTTTTAATTTTTAATTTTTAATTTTTAATTTTTAATTTTTTATTTTTAATTTGTAATTTTTAATATTTAATTTTTAATTTTTAATTTAAATTTTTAATTTTTAATTTTTAATTTTTAATTTTTTATTTTTAATTTTTAATATTTAATTTTTAATTTTTAATTTTAAATTTTTAATTTTTAATTTTTAATTTTTAATTATTAATTTTTAAATTGTAATTATTAATTTTTAATTTTTAATTTTTAATTCTTAATTTTTAATTTTTAATTTTTAATTTTTAATTTTTAATTTTTAATTTTTAATTTTTAATTTTTAATTTTTAATTTTTAATTTTTAATTTTTAATTTTTAATTTTTAATTTTTAATTTTTAATTTTTAATTTTTAATTTTTAATTTTTAATTTTTAATTTTTAATTTTTAATTTTTAATTTTTAATTTTTAATTTTTAATTTTTAATTTTTAATTTTTAATTTTTAATTTTTAATTTTTAATTTTTAATTTTTAATTTTTAATTTTTAATTTTTAATTTTTAATTTTTAATTTTTAATTTTTAATTTTTAATTTTTAATTTTTAATTTTTAATTTTTAATTTTTAATTTTTAATTTCTAATTTTTAATTTTTAATTTTTAATTTTTTAATTTTTAATTTTTAATTTTTAATTTTTAATTTTTAATTTTTAATTTTTAATTTTTAATTTTTAATTTTTAATTTTTAATTTTTAATTTTTAATTTTTAATTTTTAATTTTGAATTTTTAATTTTTAATTTTTACTTAATTTTTAATTTTTAATTTTTAATTTTTAATTTTTAATTTTTAATTTTTAATTTTTAATTTTTAATTTTTAATTTTTAATTTTTAATTTTTAATTTTTAATTTTTAATTTTTAATTTTTAATTTTTAATTTTTAATTTTTAAATTTTAATTTTTAATTTTTAATTTTTAATTTTTAATTTTTAATTTTTAATTTTTAATTTTTAATTTTTAATTTTTAATTTTTAATTTTTAATTTTTAGTTTTTAATTTTTAATTTTTAATTTTTAATTTTTAACTTTTAATTTTTAATTTTTAATTTTAAAAATTTAATTTTTAATTTTTAATTTTTAATTTTTAATTTTTAATTTTTAATTTTTTATTTTTTATTTTTTATTTTTAATTTTTAATTTTTAATTTTTAATTTTTAATTTTTAATTTTTAATTTTTAATTTTTAATTTTTAAATTTTAATTTTTAATTTTTAATTTTTAATTTTTAATTTTTATTTTTTAATTTATAATTTTTAATTTTTAATTTTTAATTTTTAATTTTTAATTTTTAATTTTTAATTTTTAATTTTTAATTTTTAATTTTTAATTTTTAATTTTTAATTTTTAATTTTTAATTTTTAATTTTTAATTTTTAATTTTTAATTTTTAATTTTTAATTTTTAATTTTTAATTTTTAATTTTTAATTTTTAATTTTTAATTTTTAATTTTTAATTTTTAATTTTTAATTTTTAATTTTTAATTTTTAATTTTTAATTTTTAATTTTTAATTTTTAATTTTTAATTTTTAATTTTTAATTTTTAATTTTTAATTTTTAATTATTAATTTTTAATTTTTAATTTTTAATTTTTAAGTTTTAAGTTTTAATTTTTTATTCCTTATTTTTAATTTTTAATCCTTAATTTTTAATTTTTAATTTGTAAGTTGTAATTTTTAATTTTTAATTTTTAATTTTTAATTTTTAATTTTTAATTTTTAATTTTTAATTTTTAATTTTTAATTTTTAATTTTTAATTTTTAATTTTTAATTTTTAATTTTTAATTTTTAATTTTTAATTTTTAATTTTTAATTTTTAATTTTTAATTTTTAATTTTTAATTTTTAATTTTTAATTTTTAATTTTTAATTTTTAATTTTTAATTTTTAATTTTTAATTTTTAATTTTTAATTTTTAATTTTTAATTTTTAATTTTTAATTTTTAATTTTTAATTTTTAATTTTTAATTTTTAATTTTTAATTTTTAATTTTTAATTTTTAATTTTTAATTTTTAATTTTTAATTTTTAATTTTTAATTTTTAATTTTTAATTTTTTATTTTTAATTTTTAATTTTTAATTTTTAATATTTAATTTTTAATTTAAATTTTTAATTTTTAATTTTTAATTTTTAATTTTTAATTTTTAATATTTAATTTTTAATTTTTAATTTTTAATTTTTAATTTTAAATTTTTTATTTTTAATTTTTAATTTTTAATTTTTAATTATTAATTTTTAAATTGTAATTATTAATTTTTAATTTTTAATTTTTAATTTTTAATTCTTAATTTTTAATTTATAATTTTTAATTTTTTATTTTTAATTTTAAATTTCTAATTTTTAATTTTTAATTTTTAATTTTTAATTTTTAATTTTTAATTTTTGATTTTTAATTTTTAATTTTAATTTTTAATTTTTAATTGTTAATTTTTAATTTTTAATTTTTAATTTTTAATTTTTAATTTTTAATTTTTAATTTTTAATTTCAAATTTTTAATTTTTAATTTTTAATTTTTAATTTTTAATTTTTAATTTTTAATTTTGAATTTTGAATTTTTAATTTTTAATTTTTAATTAATTTTTAATTTTTAATTTTTAATTTTTAATTTTTAATTTTTAATTTTTAATTTTTAATTTTTTAATTTTTAATTTTTAATTTTTAATTTTTAATTTTTAATTTTTAATTTTTAATTTTTAATTTTTAATTTTTAATTTTTAAATTTTAATTTTTAATTTTTAATTTTTAATTTTTAATTTTTAATTTTTAATTTTTAATTTTTAATTTTTAATTTTTAATTTTTAATTTTTAATTTTTAATTTTTAATTTTTAATTTTTAATTTTTAGTTTTTAATTTTTAATTTTTAATTTTAATTTTTAATTTTAAATTTTTAATTTTTAATTTTTAATTTTTAATTTTTAATTTTAATTTTTAATTTTTAATTTTTAATTTTTAATTTTTAATTTTTAATTTTTAATTTTTAATTTTTAATTTTTAATTTTTAATTTTTAATTTTTAATTTTTAATTTTTAATTTTTAATTTTTAATTTTTTATTTTTAATTTTTAATTTTTAATTTTTAATTTTTAATTTTTAATTTTTAATTTTTAATTTTTAATTTTTAATTTTTAATTTTTAATTTTTAATTTTTAATTTTTAATTTTTAATTTTTAATTTTTAATTTTTAATTTTTAATTTTTAATTTTTAATTTTTAATTTTTAATTTTTAATTTTTAATTTTTAATTTTTAATTTTTAATTTTTAATTTTTAATTTTTAATTTTTAATTTTTAATTTTTAATTTTTAATTTTTAATTTTTAATTTTTAATTTTTAATTTTTAATTTTTAATTTTTAATTTTTAATTTTTAATTTTTAATTTTTAATTTTTAATTTTTAATTTTTAATTTTTAATTTTTAATTTTTAATTTTTAATTTTTAATTTTTAATTTTTAATTTTTAATTTTTAATTTTTAATTTTTAATTTTTAATTTTTAATTTTTAATTTTTAATTTTTAATTTTTAATTTTTAATTTTTAATTTTTAAGTTTTAATTTTTAATTTTTAATTTTTAATTTTTAATTTTTAATTTTTAATTTTTAATTTTTAATTTTTAATTTTTAATTTTTAATTTTTAATTTTTAATTTTTAATTTTTAATTTTTAATTTTTAATTTTTAATTTTTAATTTTTAATTTTTAATTTTTAATTTTTAATTTTTAATTTTTAATTTTTAATTTTTAATTTTTAATTTTTAATTTTTAATTTTTAATTTTTAATTCTTAATATTTAATTTTTAATTTTTAATTTTTAATTTTTAATTTTTAATTTTTAATTTTTAATTTTTAATTTTTAATTTTTAATTTTTAATTCTTAATTTTTAATTTTTAATTTTTAATTTTTAATTTTTAATTTTTAATTTTTAATTTTTAATTTTTAATTTTTAATTTTTAATTTTTAATTTTTAATTTTTAATTTTTAATTTTTAATTTTTAATTTTTAATTTTTAATTTTTAATTTTTAATTTTTAATTTTTGATTTTTAATTTTTAATTTTTAATTTTTAATTTTTAATTTTTAATTTTTAATTTTTAATTTTTAATTTTTAATTTTTAATTTTTAATTTTAATTTTTAATTTTTATTTTTTAATTTTTAATTTTTAGTTTTTAATTTTTAGTTTTTAATTTTTAAGTTTTAGTTTTTAATTTTTTATTTTTAATTTTTAATTTCTAATTTCTAATTTCTAATTTCTAATTTTGAATTTTTAATTTTTAATTTTTAATTTTTAATTTTTAATTTTTAGTTTCTAATTTTTAATTTTTAATTTAAATTTGAATTTTTTTAATTTTTAAGCTTTAATTATTAATTTTTAATTTTTCGTTATTCGTTATTCATTTTTATACCCTATACCACTATGTGGTTTGGGTATAATGACTTTGTGCTGCTGTTTGTAATAACCAAAAATATTTGACCTAGACCCATCTTTAATTATACCGATCGAATCAGAATCACTTTTTGAGTTGATTTAACAATGTCCGTCCGTCCGTCCGTCCGTGTGTCCATGTAAAGCTTGTAATCAAACTGCAGGTCGCAAATATGAATATATTTTGATGAAATTTGGTATATAAGCTTTTATCGGCCATGGGATGAACGCTATTGAAATTGGTGAGAATCGGTCCATGTTCAGACCTAGCCCCCATACAAATTACCCATATGAAATCGACATAAATTGCCAAAAGATCCAAATTGTCATATAGATCTTACTCAAATTGGGTTTGTATGCGTTCATTACATCCACTAATGAGTAGTCCAAAAATGATCCCTTTGACCCCATATAGAGCTGCTTCCCGATCTTCACTTAAATCTATTAAAAAACAAAAATATTGCACTGATTCTTCTCAAATTTTGTTTGTACATATTTTTGCAAAATACAAGAGACTTTACCAAACATGATCAGGATCGGTCCATTTTTGGACCTAGTCCCTTTATAGATATAGTATCCGATATGAACTTTTTCATATCTGCAGCCAAAAAAATTAATAAAAATCCCACTCAAATTTGGTTTTTGCTTATTTTCAATGTCCAGTTAGTTGGGCCTAAGAGATAGGGTTTCTAAACGCATGGTATAGGGTATCGTATAGTCGGTCTAGACCGACTATAATTTTCTTACTTGTTCATCTTTCATTACTCATTTTTCAATTTTAATTTTTCATGTTCCATTTTTCAATTTTCATTTTCCACTTTCCATATTCCATTTTTCATATTTCATTTTCCATTTTCCATTTTCAATTTTTAATTTTTCATCTTTCATTTTTTAATCTTCATTATTCATTTTCCACTTTCGATTTTTAATTTTTCAATTTTCATTTTCCATTTTTCATTTTTAATTTTTCAATTTCCATTTGCCATTTTTCATTTTTCAATTTTCATTTTCCATTTTTCAATTTCCATTTCCCATTTTTAATTTTTGAATTTTAATTTTCCATTTTTAATTTTTCATTTTTCAATTTTCATTGTCCATTTTCCATTTTTCATTTTTCAATTTTCATTTTCCATTTTCCTTTTTTAATTTTTTATATTTCATTTTCCTTTTTTATTTTTAATTCTTAGCTTTTA